>VXAV01004022.1:16008-75956 GCA_013399715.1 Alectura lathami
ATTTCTGGTTGAAGATGGAAGCACCTACTATTTAAACTGCAATTGTTTGTTCATTTTTTCCAATTCTACCATCCTAGTGCCTTCTGTGTTGTCCCACATGTTTCATTTATAAGGAAGTGTGAGCAAAAAAAAAAAAAAAANAACACTCACTTGACCATCTTGGATTCTTGGATCACAGAACATGGCCTCATACCTGAGAGAAAAGGCAGTCTCATGCTATAGAGAGAAGTCTCTTTTCCCAATCTCTGGTTGAAGATGGAAGCACCTACTATTTAAACTGCAATTGTTTGTTCATTTTTTCCAATTCTACCATCCTAGTGCCTTCTGTGTTGTCCCACATGTTTCATTTATAAGGAANATTGTCCCAAATTTTTATTTAAAAGGAAAGGGGAAAAAAAAAAAAAAAAAAAACAAAATATTGGACTTCCTGGAAGCCTTACAGCTGGCAGTCTGCAGACCTCTGCTAAAAGCCCATCATGAACTTCCCCACTTCAAGGAGGAGAGGCATTATCCATTCTTTTTCTATTATGTATTCAGAGATGGCTTTCAAAATGCATACAACAAACGATGCCAAGCACAATGAAGACACTTTAAAACACTGCATTATTTATTAATGCAGGGTTTTCTTTTTTACATTCCAAAATTCTCCCTCTGAAGATCATGGTAAGCTTTAAAGAATTATGTCTAGACTTTAACAGGTCAATTATTTATTGTGTTTACCCATTGCGAGCCCAATAATCCTGTAGGGCAAGAAGCAGGATGCGATGAAAGCTGCCCATAGAACAATGTAGAGCTTCTGCGTTATTTCTGGTTGGACCCACATGAATAAGCTGAAAACAAACAAATAAAATCGAAATTGTATTACTAATCTTTCCAGAGACTGGTCAAGTCTTAAGAGAAAAAAAAAAAGAAAAGACTAATATCAGAGAACTTACTTCTTAATTTTTTCCAGTATGTCTGCCATCTTCCCAAAAAGGTTCTGCATAAGAAGAAAGAGAATTAAATCCTAGTCTGGTGTTACTTTGGTGGGTTTTGTCCACATAATAGAAACCAGAACAGTTATCTCACAGAATAAGCAATCCCTGAAAGTGATTTTTTTTTTAAATATTTTTTAGCTATTTATATACTTGATAACCAAGTAAACACAGTATTGAACAGTAATATTTGATGATTTCCATCTCTTTTAACATCTTGCTCTGCAACTCATGATTATTTATTAGAAGCGAAGGGAATAAGTTTTTTGAACTCACTGTTACAACTTGAAAGCGTTTACAATGTTGCAAAAATTTTAAATGGTCAGAACTGGAAATTTCAGAGCTACTGTCAGTTGGTAACAAAATGGGAAGTTTGTTGAATCATTTTGAGCACCGAAATTTCAGGAAATGGTTACTGAGTTCATCAAATGTTGGACAATTAGCTTTTTTTGAAATCTATCACTATGGTGTTTTTATCACATATCCCTGAAAATTCTATGTAAGCCCTACAGATGCAAACAGGCTACTGCTCTGGATTAACAGCGTTACTCAGTGTTCTCTAAGTGACCCTTGCTGTCGCAGCACCTGTAAATTTCACCTTCCCAATAAACACTGAGAAGTATTCATATAAACACATGAGAAGCACAGACACTTACTGCTAAGAAAAAAAAGAACCAAGAAATTGATACTGCTGGTACCAACAGGACAATCAGCGATGCAGAAGACTACACTGATGGCTTCTAACACTCCTACCCGAGCCTAACTGCAGCTCACTGCCACAGTAGCTCCTTCCCTGCTCTCAGTCACATGCCCCTACTTGAACAGGAACAGTATTTCATTTTTTGGTCAGATTAATCTTAGGCTGACACCATGAACAAGGGGTCAGGTATGCACCACAACCAGCAGAAGAAAGGAGATGAGACTATCCAGATGGAAACAGAAAGGTAAGCTACTCTGAGTGGCTGCACATCATTAGACACGGCACAAGGCTGCAGTTCAACCAGATGTTGAGTCACTCTGCTAGCATTGTAGCTCACCAAAATGACTTAGCTGGGAGAAAAATCTTCCCTCACCCTTTGCCACACAAATAGTAGATTTCAGGGTCAGGCAGGGTGGTGGTGGTGTTTGAAAAACTGACTATTTAGACATATCATAACTGTTGTACTAACAGGGCTAAACAAGCAGCTGCTTTCAGCTTAAAACCCGAAGGAACAGAGTCTCTTAAACTAGTTTTGTGACTAGCAGATTTGTGGTATGGATCCATGCTACAGCATACTGGTCTACATTTTCAGAAACTTGCTTGCATACAGTAGAAAAAACTGTCAAAAACCGTTCCTCTTTCTCTTTGGACCTTGTTCAGAGCCACGACTGAGGAACCTCAACCAGTTCTCCAAAGCATTTTGCCATTTCAGAGGCTCCATGCATCTTACTGACATCTCTATTCCTTCTAAGTACAGATCACCATTGGAGAAAAGTATCCCTTAAGCGTTTGTTTTGTTACATGCTTTGTTACATGCTGCATAGCTGCTTTGACCACTTCAGAATGAACCTCTGTTTTCGGGAGGCAGCAAGAGCAGAGTGAGAGTAGCACAGTACCTGTGCCTTCTGAGCCACATCTAGAACAAGCTGAAACTTCTCAGACACTGTCAGGTCCTCTTTTGGGGGTTCCTTGGGCAAGAAAGAGAGACAATCAATTAAGTTTCAGCTCAGATTAAACTGGTATTATACAAAACTCCTCGACCCCTCCACATTCTTGGCAGCAATAGTCTCAGTTTAAATAGTCTCTAAATTAACCAAGTTCCTCCCTTGTTTTAGATCTACTGATTATGTCTTTCATTGATGGTTATCGTTAGTTACGAATGCTTTTCCTCCGTGGTATATGCAAATATAGTAATATGAGACTGGAAAAGGCACAGTGAGTCTTTGAAGCAATGCAGTTACAATGGCTTTCAGTCTACGCCACAGACCTGAAGTGACCTGTTTCTGGGCTAGCACAGAAATATAATTTGTCGAAGTTTTAGAACTCCTTTTTTTTTTTTTTTTCTTTTAAATAGATCATTGGCCTTTTAAGAGTAACAAAATTATCCTGGAAGCAAGGTGTCACTAAGTTTTAGTGAAAAATTTGAAATTCAAAGAATTCCATCTTACATTAATACTTGCAATAAGAAGTGAGGCAAGAGCGCATGAAGTTAGAATCAGATGGCAATCCAGGTTGGGAGGGACCCTAGGAGGTCATCTAGTCCAACTTCCTGCTTAAAGCAGGGTGCACAAGTAATAGCTTCAAAATGTTACACAGAAAGCAGAATGCAAGGCTTCTTGAAGAAGATCCCACAGGATCTAACTCGTCCCAAGCATTTATTCCAGAAATGTGATTCAAGTTCAGAATATTTTATGGAGAATTACTCAAATCTAAGAGTTTCTAAATTACAAGAGAAAAAAAAAAAAAAAAGAAGTTGTAGTGACTTTATTTACACCTGATTCCTCTTTGCTGTCTCAACTACCCACACAAACACAGGAAGGTTTTAAAGGTGCGGCTTTTAACACAGGCATCCAGACCAAACTGATCAAAGACTTACCACGGGTTCAGAAACTTCAGGCACAATGCTCCACTGTATTCTCCAACCCCTAGAAGTTATGGAAATAGTTAAAAAGAGCAAGTATTTCTTCTCCACCTTCCAACACGGATTGTTTGTAAGAGGTTAAAAAGCAGACTTCTGCAATAAGCACTTACGGCTTGAAAAAATATATATCCAAAACTCAACAACAAGCCCACCACATAACAAAAGCACAAGCAGCCAACCATAGAAGCTTTAAATGCACATAAATTATTTGTAATGGTATTAGCTAGGTAGATCCTGCATTGAACCAAGGTACGTTGCTTGTGGGTTTTACAATTACTCTAAATACAGCAGGGTATTTTTATTTCAGAATTTTTAAGTACTGAGGGATCTGTCTGAAAGCATGCAGTATTATGATGACCCAAGCCACAGCAAACAAAAGTGATTCCTTAGTGTATTCAAAAATTATAGAATTGAGCAAAGAAATCAAAGATACTAGAGTTTGAAGTTACCTTGTTAAGCTTAAGCCACAACATCAGAAAAACTAATAGTTTACAAATCAATACAAGTACAATAAAACACCTTTCACACAAAGCATACAAGAAAATCTAGTATTTAAGTAAATACCTGGCTATGAGGTAATTTAGGGACAACCTCAAAATTGCTAAAAATAAGAACATAGGAATGGCCCAGCCATGCCATACAGCATTCATGTAAATCTGCAGATTAAGGAGAAAAAAAGAGGTGGATTACAAACTCAGGAACAGTGAGTCATACACGGTTTCCAGCAATACTGTTGAGTTCAGAATCATGCAACTCAGGTCAAAAATATTAATGAATTTTAAACACCCAATGGCTGACAACAGCAATGCACTCATGAATGTAGATACTATACAACTGAACTAGATCTCCAGGGATGACACTTAAATAGCTCTCAGCTGCCTGCGATCGAGTATTTCCAAGGCTGCAATCACATGAAGATGTAGAAAAAAATCATAAACCTTAAAGTCTGTGAATCTGCCACATGAACACGGTGTGATCTAACCTCCTCTAGGTCAGCTGAAGTAACAGCGTAGTAGAAGAGCAGGAGTTACGACAATTAGAGGGTAACAGGATAAACTCTCGCTGCAATATTTCAGGCCAATTAATTCCCAAACTTAACAATGGTGGGAAAGCCTCCTCCTCAATATTCCTTCAACTGTACAGTGCCAAGCAACATCACGTAAGGCTCTATAACTTACAGGGGTGGAACATTCAATGAAAATGCGTGTGATGTTTTCAAAGAGGTTTATCCTGACAAAGTCAGCTACAGCTACTGCTAAGAAATTCCTTTGACACCTAAATATTGTGTCTACACCATGACCAAAAAAAAAATCAGATCATTTAATTAACAAGTAGAAGAAAAAACAAATATAAATTCCAATATATAGTTATGTCACAGCAGTATGCAAACTTCCTGACACTGTCCTGTGGGAACATGTAAATTTAGCTCATGGGAATACTTAAATTTAGTTCACAGGTCTCACATTGGCACATTAAATTAACTCAACTGAAGGCACTTTGTCTCTCATCACTAAGTACGATCCTAATCGATGGAAAAGAGCAGTGATGGTGAAAGATAGCTTCCTATCAAATACAGCCTTCATCAGCTTTCAGCTCTAGAAAAAGAAAGATTTTGCAGAGGCTGAAGTAACCATCAATTTACAGGACAGTGAGACAGGAAGCAAGTAAGCAACATGAGAACAATGCCCAGATTGTTCCAAGTTATTTTAACAGCTATAAAACAAACCCATAATGCACAACTGAAATGGCTTTGAAATATAATTTAAATGCCAACTACATAGTATTTTGTGTTAAATGTAATTCTACTATTCGCTTTGACTTAAACACAACCCCTATGCATATATAGCGGTTTCAGAGAATTTCAGTAAGTTCTTACTAATCCTGGAGGAATAGGATAACTTACAATAAAGGCAATAGCAGAAGTGTAGATAGAATACCAGTCTGATAAGGCAGAAAGGTTCTTCACAAAATTAGTAACGGGTTTGGCACCTCTCTCTAAATAGAGTACAGGAAAAAACACAATTGTTAGATTCAGCTGGCAGTGGACTTCAATCACTTGTAAATGGCAAACAACAAATCAGAAAATTACTAGGAATATTCAAGACATGAAAACATAAAAAGGCTTATCCAAATTAAGGAAAACTTAGACACCCATCAATGTCACTAAACAATTAGGTGAGTAATACATTTCCAAAAATTGAAGCCTTGTTCCAGGCACAGGTTATGTCTCACCCTCTTATGCATTTTTACGAGGGTCACTTGGATGCCACCAGCAGTCTGTTCTGAGCTCTGTTTATACCACCCCAAAGAACTCAGCACAGGTCAGCTCATCATACTGCCAAATATGCCGAACTAGTCCAACGGGACTCCAAGCCACCAAGGAGCAATCCACTGCTACTCCAAGAAAGCCAGCTTCAAACCAGGCTAGACAGCCCTTGGCTACGCTTTTGCCGCAGTCAAGCTGGTTGCACTTCGCTGCTTACTCTTCCTAAGCCACGACACAGGACCTCGCTGCCTGAAGGAGTTTGTCTCTCACCCCTGCAAACTTTTGCTCTTGCTGGGTGACAAATCTGTGCAGGGAGAGGCACTGCTCCCACATGCAGAGGCACCCAGCCAGGCAGCGACAGCAGGAGCAGCTCTTTTTCAGCTCCCTTTCCTCTACCCTTCCTATATGCTCTTTTACACTTAGCTAGAGAAAATGGGAAAATAGGAAGGAGCTGCTGCAAAAGGACCTTGTTTACTCTATTGGAAAACACTGATTTTGCTTTTCCTACTGAGAGTGAAGACTGCACTTGCACAAGGGGCCCTGGAAATACCCACCCTTATTTGCAGCGCAGCTCACAGCCTTGAAAGGCTTTCCTCAAGAGAGCCTGTGGCTTGCTGTCCTAGTTTGTTTGGCTGGAAATTCAGCTAGCCTTGATGCATTCCCTATGGGCAGTGATTAAACAGGCAGATTTCCTTGAGCATTGGTGACACAAACAAAGCACCGGATGAAGCCAAGTGGAAGGGCAGACTCGAGGCACCAGAGGAGGCCACTGAGTTGAGCACTGCTTCCAGCAGTTCCTCCCATCTGCTCTGCTCCACCATGCCACACCAAAGCTGCAGGGAAGGTCAGCACTTGGAAACCACTGCTGATGGAAAGGCCTTGAGGGATGCAGGTGGCAGTCAGGCACCCTTCAACATAGGGATGCAGATTTTGTGGCTCAGCTTGTAGAAATTACGAACCGCTCAAAGCTTAAGCTCAATATTTATCTTTTAAAGCTATTCTAAAGGCAATGCACATTCCCCACACAGAACAGGTCACAAGTATTCTTCCAAAGGAAATTATTCTAAGACTGGTGTTGATTCTAAAGAGAACAAAACTGAAATTACACAGAGATTAAAGACCCCTATTTGCCCCCCCCCCCTCCACAATACTATAAAAATTTGGGGTGCAAATTAGCCCTCTGTTTTTAGTTCAAACAAACAATTCTTGGCTGCACACACCTTCTAGAGGGTTTGACTGCTTTATTTAAGCTGCCATCACCCACCCTCCACCTTCCAAAGTAAGTTATCAGCTCTCTAAGAGAAAGAAATGCAAGACACACCAGACTCTTGCATGGCCCAACCCCTTCTCCTTTAAAACCATAAGCTAAAAGCCTAGCAAGCAAACTACAACATAGCTCAGGCAGAAGCGTATGGGCACCACTACTTCTGCCACTGGAGAAATAACTTGTTCTCACTTGTTACATGTTTACACATTTTAATTAGCACTACATCTTTACTTCTGAGATACTCTGTGTAATCCAAGTTTAAAGGCAAGTTCCTACCACTGCTCATCTAAGTTATTTTGCACCCCAAACACTAATTCAGGATTTCAGAATCACATCTGCTTGTGAACTGGCAGAAATATTTCTAAATGTATTTTGCACGTAGCACTCCTCTCAACAGGGTTACTAAGAACTTCTTGCAGAAATTAAAATACTTTTAAATACTTACTTAATCTTCTCATATTTTCAGTCAACCTGAAATAAATCAATAAAAGAAACTTGTTGAATAGACAACCAGTGAGTTGCATTAAAATGTAGTTGTGCACATCTGGTCTCTGAAAAACTGCTCACAGTTACAAATTAAATGTTTGTGCATCAGGCTTCATTCTTGCCTCTTATGAAATGTGTTTCCACTAAGTAATTTAGACTATCTTGCACCAAATTGAAAACTGAAAAGTTCTGCTGCCTAACTAAGCCTTTGCTCACAGTTTTTGAGACGCCTATGACAGAACCCGCTGAATAACACTTACACTAACTTAGACTGCAGAAAGACTTCAAATGTCATGTTTCAGCCAAGGTACTGACAAAGCTTTTGAGACAGCTCTGTATCTTCACTTCCATTATTTTTTATACAAACACTTGCTCAAAACAGGTAAAAAGCTGTTGTTCCATTGTGTTTTTTTAAAAGAAGAAACAATTTCTTACAATGATGTTAGAGATTTACCTTCTAGCACTAAGCGGCTCCTCTGTCTCCACTGTATTTTCTTCTGGCTGAAATCTGAAGTCCTCAACATACTCCCCAAACTTGTCACAAAACCACTTCTGGAGTCTTGAACACACTGTGTGACTGCGCTTATCTACAAAAAAGAAGCACTATGTATCAAAACATAACTTGAAAACATCTCCATATCAAACCTCATCTGCTCCCGTATACTGTTTTTTGCAGGGTAGCATTCCTTGTAACAACATTTCTGTCCTTTGCTAACACTTCTCATGCAAATGCACTGCGCAATTTAGTTTGGTCATTTCACAGAAACATGTGCTTACACCATGCCTGTAAAAAAACAACTAAAGGTCATCCCTGCTTCCAGCAGAAGTTTTGCTGTAACTACAGCACAGGGGAGCATCTGAAGTACAGAAACTCCTTTAAACGCGCTTAACAAATGAGGACTTCTAGCAAACACTTTCCTGTGTTTCTGTTGACAAAAGACTGACCTAAATCCCAGTGCTCCTATTGTGATGAAAGGTCATCTAGAGAAAACTAAGCTTAAAGCAGAACACTCCTGAGCACAGGACAGGACAATCAGCTTACAGCCACACCAGTTTGACAGGAAAAGGAGGTGGAAGCTTAAGCAAAGCTACGAAGCGTTGCACGCTTTCTTTACGCCAGTTTCAGTGGAAATATGTAACAGGATAAAGCACTGCAGAAGAGAGCAAAGCAAACATCTCTTGTGTTGCCTCTACCTCATAAAATCACTTTCTAGCAGCAATAGACAGACTATTCTTTGGAAAGGAAAGTCAATAAAACAGTGTAAGAAGGAGGAGATGGGTCACAACTATTCTAGTTTTTGAAAACCAAAGACTTCTATGACAGTTTACAGCTGAGACAAAGTTCGTATGTGAAAGTAACGAATATGAAGTAGTTTCCCACATGCTAATTGAGGCAGTACCTCCACTATCTTCCGCATTTCTCACGCTGCTTTTTCAGCTATCACTACATTATTCCACTCAAAACAAGCAGCAGCGTGAGAAATGTGGAAGACAGCGGAGGTGTCCAAAAATTAGTAACTCATTAAACATATTCCCTGTACAGAATGACCCTTCTTTTTGAAAAATAAAAGTACTACCATTAATTGCAGAAAAGAGCTTTCGCAGTTGAGAACAAAACAGAACATCTTTCCTACATATTACAGCTGTTCCCTGATTAGTCAAGGATCAGCTAGGCATACGAGAAGTCAGGCAACAGATTTCATTACACTTCTGAAGGTCTTCCAGTAGAAAATAAATTCCTTGCTCAGGTGTATAAAATCATCTACAAAAGTAAAAGCAGAATTATAAACAGAGGCAAGAAGCTGATCAAGTACTCTTTCATACTTGGCTTCTTCAGAAGTCTGGTTCATGACCCAGCAGGTTTTTCCACAACATCTCATTTTCTGGAACACCTTCAAAAGAAAGGGGTGGAATAAACTAACTGCATTAAGCAGCTACTACAGATTTGACCAAGATTACCTGTTCCATTGGCTTGTGTCTGTGGCTTTGCAGGTTGCTGAGTTGCAGGCACCTCTTCAGCTCTATAAAGAAAACAGAAACAATGTAAAATGCTGAGCGATAAATCTTTTAAGAGAAAACCAAATGCGTGCCCTATTGCAGGATTCAAAATATTCACTGTACAGTGCATTTAGGATCCAGGGAAATACCACTGCCTAAAGGAGGAATGTGGTTTAGCCATTTCCTGTCACCAACAGCTCAATCTGATCTTAGAACTTTATATTTCAGTCTAAATTTTGCTGCACTACTCCTGTCTCCGCATCGTATGCTCATTGCAATGCCTGCCAGGAAAACTCTTCAGAAACCTGGCTCTTCCCACAGCAATAAATTAAAAGAGATTCCATATTGCAAGCTGATAACCACAGTACTTGAACAAAACCAGGGTTTAATACATGACTCTTGATTTCTGCCACTGTTACTACAGGCAACAGGAGGCATCTTCACAGTGAGAAGAGCAGGTGTCAAGGCTTATTTCAAATGATACCTTGTAAACTCTTGAAATGCGCAGATACCAACCAACCCAAGATAAAAATATTTTGTTTGGAAAAAAAAAAAAAAAAAAAGCAAAATTCAAATACTGTGAAAAACAGAGATGACAATGTTCTAACAATACAAGGCAAGAACCAGGCATCATTGGTCTCATCTTTCAAGAATAGTTCTCTTATTTACTAAAACCAAGCACATTTTGGAGAACACAAATGCTTTAGCCATTCTGCAGGTATACAAGGCTTCAAATTATGTTTGCAGTATCCATAGCCTCCAACTGCCAAAGTGCCTTGAGAACACTTCAGGCATCAGTCCAAAAGTCTTTAGCCATCCGTGCAGATACGCTACAGAAAGGTTTCTCTGAAGAAGCTTAGACAACATAACACCAGCTGCAGCAAGCTTTACTTGGCACAGAACTGTACGATCAAAAAGGTTACTACTCGAGACAAAAATGCGTTAGCTGTGTGATTGCATTATCATTCATGTAAGTAGACAATGTAGGTGCTTTCAAATGTTCCCTTCATCTTCCACTCCTTTGGAAGGGAACCAAGAGGGATGCAGGTCAGCAGATGGAGAGTGAGAAGGGGGATTGCACTGCCCTGGGAAGGTAATAGGGTGTAGGTGGATTCAGAGGCATCTTGCCGTTCCTCCAAGTACGGCAGGGAAAGATCTCTCTGCGCCGGCTACATGTGGAAAAGGTCACTCTGAATCTGTGTACTCTGAATGCGTGAGATGGAAACACTGCAGGACTAATCACCTCCCTTCCCCCCCGAGCCCTCCCATACTTCACGAACTTCTCACACTCCTGTTTATTTCTAAAAGGAACATTTAGAAATAGTTTATTGATTTATAAACTGTAACTGGACATCTATCAAGGTGAGCAGTCGAACTCAATGGTTTCTGCTTTGAAAACCACTTGCTCTCACTCCTCTGCAGGACTTTTCCATGTTGCTTCCATATTTGCAGCAGTTCTTCAAATCTCTTCAAAACCCATCTAAATTCCACCAGTTTATTTTTTCTAACTAAACTTTCAATCATGTTCCTCTGTCATTTTTCCCTAGTTCTGTGGAGACCTTCAGGTCTCCACCTTGACACTCCTCCTCCTTGCTCCTTCCCCCGCCTGTTTCCATCTCCTCTGTTCCAGCTCAGTCTCTCTAAGACAGGGTGTGATTAAAGCAATCAAATTGGCACAGATCGATACATAGCAGTGTCTTGTCTTCCTGCATCACATTCATTCCTCATCACATGGTCACACCACACAGGTGGGACATTTTTAGTCACCATCTGTCACTGCCACCACATTTCATTGAAGAAATATCTTGGTCAGAAGGCTGCAGTTATTCACAGGCAGGTTCCCGTTACTTGAGCTGCATCCTGGGGGGATGTCACACCTGCAGTGACAAAACCCAGACGGGATCCCACCACCAGCAGCCGTCGGAGCCTTCAGGATGGGTCTTCCTTTGACACACTGGCATCTATTTTCAGAAACAGCTCAGCGTCATTACTCCCTATGGAACTTGGAAACAAATCAAAAAAGATCTCATCCAGAAGCAGTCCTGACTACTAGCCTTACTGGGCTCCCTCCGTAGCACAAGAGGATTTGGCCTCGGTCATTCCTGGGAGGTTTTTGGTTTGTTCAGTTTTTGGCACTGTCTTACCTGCCATCTGCCTGTTACTCTTTCTCCACCAAGAACCTGACCTTTCTGAATCACCAGGTTAATGACAGCTCATTACTGCACCTGTGAATCAGGTTATAATTAGCCCCCTCAGACACACTTGATCCAGGAAGCTCAGAATTCATTCTTTAGGCTTGCACACCCACTGGGAAGCCCAACCCTAAAACCAAGTTGAATCAGCTACTACAGCAAGACCCTGACAGAGGGCAGGAATCATCTTACCTACAGTTTCTGAACTACTCTTTGTGCCAGAGACCAGTTAGAAGGCTGGAAAATGTAAACTACCCCCAGAACAACATGAAAGGTTGTGTTTTGATGCAGGCTTCCTAACTGCAGCCTCTTCTGCAGAAAACAAGCTGCATTAATGCTTCTGTGACCGTGCTTTCCACCCAGAAAAAGGCCATGATTGATAAGGCTAACTGACCATCCTCCTGAGGGCAGGCCATGCTTATACAACCACAGACTGCACCGTAAACTACAGCTAAGAAAGGATGAGCACAAATGTGTGTTGTTTTTTTTTTTAATACATACTTGCCAGGGAAGCTTAATATTAGAGCTACTCATGACTAGTACATGTGCAATGTTCAAAAACAACAAGCACACATCGATGAGGCTTCCACTCAATGCTGCCCCACTGAAACATCCAGAACCATACCAAAGTGTTATTTTTGTAGCTGCAAGTACGATCCAGATGTTTAGGGAACCTTGATGCTGAACTGCTAGCCATTTATCTCAACTAAATATTTTGGTTTTGTGCATCTTTCTCCTTGACTACAACTGTGAGATGAACAGTATGTGAATCACAAGAATCTCTCCAACAGCTACGTGAAAACCTGACAACCTAGACTAAAGACCAGTCACTCAGGTATACATGGCTTCTTAACCTGAGGGGCTGTCACAAAATTGAGTTAAAATATTTCCACATTTTCCAATTCCCTCCAATTAAAATTCACCAAAAACCTCAGAAGCCTTTGTCCTTCTCACACAGATATTCCCACATTTTACATGGCTAATGTCCTACATCTGCAGTTTCAGAAACAAAAGAAAACCTTGCAGAAGAAATGTCATCATTCCGAAGTTGTGAAAGATCTAAACGTTTGTGGCTAGGGAAAAAAAAAAAAAACAACACAAAAAAACCCTCTTGACAGGAGGAACTTCACTAGTAGATATGTTGACAGGCTGCTGCGTTAAAAATAAAGAGACACGCAGTTCAGCCAGCTGGATTCGTCAGCAGTCACGGATGTTAGCAATCCCAGTGCAGCACCACAGCCAAAACTTTTGACCCAGGTCTCAGCTCCTTGCTACCTGTGCAGAGTTCCAGCTTGACAGGCGTCCTTCCAGCAGAGAAGGTCTCCAGCCTCCACAGCAATCTCTGCTGCCATCTGAAGCGTATTCTCAAGGCACAAAGCCAGCTATACCCAAAACAGTGCCTGTGTGTACGATGATGGCATTCAGCAAGAGGCCAGGGAGAGTCAGTAAAAATGCGTTGTGTGGAAGGAACAGCGGCTTAGTGCAGAAGCACTGCCTATTCTCTCTCCCTAAAAATAGCTCACAATGATACTACTAAAAGGTTTGTATGAGCCACAGCTTGTTGGTAGGTGTTGTTGGAATAAGTTTTTTTATTTTATTTTTTAACTGTATGATAGAGCTGGCAACGAACTGTAAAATAAGGCAACAGCCCACAATTTACACTAAACACGTGTTACTCGTACAGACTATTCCAAATTATTTATGCATGGTACCAGTAGCTAAACGTCATCAGCTTCAGCTGTTGTACCAAATGCTGGGCTGTCCCGAAGTGTCTGTGGAAAACTTTAGCTGAGGCCTGTTTCTGAATGCTCAGACATACAGACAATGAACACCGTGACAAACAAATTCAACCAAATGTCCTCTTCCTCCACTCCTCCCTACAAACAATTTGATGAAATAAGCCCATGTTCTATAACACAAAAATCTACATTGTTAACTCATTGTTTTCTCCTTGCTGAACACTTTGCAGCACGCATTTACATAGCTCCATGTATTCGTGAAGCAGATCGATACTTCTGAATACTGCAACAATTGATTTTTCTTCTTACACTACAGCGTGATTTGCTTTTCATTCACTTCTGTAATCAAAATAGGAATACACACAAACATTTTTATATGCTTAAAGATGACATGGAAAATTTCCTGAGACATGGGACAAATTTGGTTTTGTTGACGTAAGTAGAGACAGCAGCTTTCTGAGGTAAATTCACTTGATGAAATTAAGTTTCTGGCAGACTTAAATTTGGCCTATTACGTGCCAAACAACTCTTTGCCTGCAGTGCTAACAATTATTTTATAATGTCTATAGCAAAGTGCAAACAGACAAAAAACAGTGCAAAAGAATTTCACACAATGAACACAATTTAAGAAAAAGCTTAGGTAAATTGATTTTTCTTCTGAGTGTAAACAGGGAAGCAGTTTGAATTTTTTTTTTTGCTGTTGTGTCTAAACCTGTTTGTCCCAAAAAGGTTGGAATACTAGCAAGACTAGTCAGAAAAAAGACTTAGATAAAATGGATAATTGGCTGATCGTAATCCTCAAGTGCAACTCAAGCTAAGGGGCTGATGTAATTCTCAGTACATCTAATGGGAATGCGGCATTGAGGTGGACAGGTCATGCCACCTTAGTTTAGCAATGGAACGCCTGCGAGAGATTTGAGCTGATTATGGTTATCCACAACCCAACAAGACAAATGCTGGTACTTGGAGGAAACACTGAAAGAGCTGAAAGAAAGCCCAAAAGTTTGATTAACAAGGACCAAACTCTTCTCTCTGTAAAATGCACATACTCACAAGCCACAGTCAGACACACGTGGCCCACGTCAGACCCTGGGACACCCTCATTACTCCCCGCAAAGAGCAACTCCACAGGTAGGACGATGGGCACCTTCCTGCTGAGGAAGGGCAGGAAGTCCTCGTCCTTCTCCAGAGCTCTCAGCAATGATGGGATCATTCTCCCCCTTCTGTGGCGGGCATGAGCTAGAACCCAAGTGCACCTACTCTCAGAAGAAAGCCTAAGGGCCAGAGCTGATGGTACATGTACTGTGCTCAATTACAAGCATGTGGAATTTGTACCTCATACACCTTCAAGGTAGCAAATCAGAGACAAGAAGGTGTCCCGAAGCATCAGTTTTAACTATCAATAGCAGAAAGCAACACTCATTGTTTTGTAATGCTGTTATGGAGCAAACAGATACTCTCAGCATGGTGACAGGTCCGAATTTGTCCCTCTCCTACTGTCTACTGCAGTCCACTCAAAACAAGGAATCTTCAGTCTAGAAGATTGAAGTTATACATGAATGGAAGTTACACATGAATGCAGCCAGGTGAACCAGCACAGGAGGTAAAAATGCAATCCCACTTTCCAGCTCCAGGGGCAACTGTAAAATCTTAGAAAAAAATCCTTCAAAAAGAGCCATGCAGGTCATCTTCCCAGTACATGACCACAGAAGTGTCTTGGGAACACAGCCTCTTCTAAGCATGCAGCTTGGGTCAGGGCTGCACATGGACCAACCCTGCATGGAATCAGCAACTTTGGAAAATCGTCAATACAAGACATCAGCCAGGGAAAAAAAAAAAAAAAAAATCCTAACACTGAGTGGGTTCTGAAAATAAGAAGAAAGGTCTTGGTCCTACGTAAAGCCTAGGTGAGCCCACACTTGAATACTGAACGAACTCAGTCTCTTCATCTTAACACACAAGAGTTAAAGAATAGTAACTGAAGCAATGAAAGGGAAAGAGTACTCTTATGGAGACACTGGAAACATTGGAACTGTACAGTCTTCAGAAGAGAAGACTAAGAGATCAGCTGAACACTGAACAGTTATTCACCAAATTGCACAATTCTGTAACTCTAGGACATTCCTTGAAATCACTAGGAAATCTGTTAACCAAACAAAACCCCACAACTGCTCCTTTGCAGTCAACAGTGAACTACTGTAACGTGTTGACTCCGTAGCTTCCAGTGGTAGATAGCACTGGCATTTTAAAGAGTGGAATAAATAAATTCATGAATAGCAGACTCTGCAAACAGAGTCTGAGATAAAAAAGCAGTGCTAGAGCCCACTATACAGTGCTCACGGATGCTATAGGAGTAGGAGGCAGACAGAGCACAGAAAGCAGCTAGGCTCACATGCTCCATTTTTACGCTCAGGACCAGTACAGAAGGAAGCAGCAGGCTGGGAAGAGTTTGTAAAGCACTGGGAAACCTCACATCCCAGCAAAAAGTCTTGTCTGTTTGCTCTTGCTTGTCACCTCTAAATAACCGGCAGTGCTTACTGCACATGATTACCAACTCAGTCTGCACTATTCAGTGCTGACAGTAGTTGATGTTGAACCACAGCTCCACCTGCTCAGCAAGGTAACCTTAACTACTGCTGAGGAAGATAATGCAGGCAACGACATACACAAGTGGGTTAGGCCAACAAGGCCAGTCAGCAGCTGCGGTGGTTCTGAGATCGAAATTCTCCATGCAGCAAGACAGACTTAAGGAGAGACAACATCAAACATGATGCTTAGCAGCATCAGGGAGGATGTCCTCAAAGCCAAACAGATGTAGGAGCATGGGCAGGCATGTACCCACCTACCACTGCAGTGGCAAGGAAGGCTCAAGTATTGACCACTCCCATACATTTAGGACTGTGGTGTAGTACCGGGATGCCCTCGATCTTGCCAGAAGAGGACTAACAGGCTGGGGCAGTCTGGAGATCACAGCGTTTGAAGAGGCAAAGCATATCCAACAACATGGCACAAGCTCTGGCATTCAGCCGCACACACACAGCGCACACTGATAGCTCCAGGCAGGCCAGATCCCAGAGGAAGGGCATCAGAGACTGTGATACGAAGAATGTCCCAATCAGACAACAGTCAGGACACCTCTGGTGCTATGGCAGCACGCATGGTCAAGTAATACAGGAGTACTTCTGTGTACATTACGTACTTTTACAGGAAAGCACAGACAGCTGCTCTCTCTGTGAACTAGTCATTAATTTTAAGAGAGTCTAGGCTGGAAGATGATGTTTTCATCAAAACTCCTCGCTCAGAGAGTCTAAGACCTCAAGTGTCTTCCAGCTACAGAGGGGAGACATTTCTCTTACCTTGCTTTAAGTACTTCGTTGACTTTTTGTTCTAGTTCTAGTCTCCTCTGCCGTTCCTTTTCTAGTTCTTGCCTTAATGTTTCAGCATTTGTTTCTTCTCTCAGCTTCCTGAGCTCCTCCTCTGTTAAGTAGGGGAGAAGAGAAAGATTTAGTTATCCTGAAGAAAATTAAAACCTAATTATGACAAATTAGGTGGGGTTTTTTCTTTGCTTGTTTTCCCCATCTGTACTATACCAAATATGTTATCATAAAAAAAAAGTTATTGAGAGTTGCAAAAACTTCACAAAAAGGGCACAAGTATACCATGCACAAAATGTTTAGTTCAAATTGTTAAAGCAAGGAGAAAAACAAGTTTAAAGTTTTGTTTTACAGATGCATCAAAAATAAGCCTGTGATACAAGCTACCTTTATCTAAATACAGCTTGACACATGCTTCATCCCCCAGAGAAATAATCAGCAGGAAAGGCTGTTTATTGCTAAATCCAGTGGTCATAACATGTAAAAAAAAAAAAAAAATCTGTTCCTCCCTCTCTCTCCATGTGTATGGGTATGAAAAAAATACACATACATTCATAAAGTTGTACGACGCTATATAACCCTCCACAAATCCTGGCACACTCATTTTTATACAAGTCAGATGGACCCATTAAGGACCTGAATGCAACATAGTTTTAAGAATGGGTTATGAGATGGGAAAGTAAGTTCAGATTTGTCTTTTTCCAAGGTTACAGTCTGTCCTACTGACTTCCAAGAAATAACTTTTATGCATATGTGTGTATAAATGTAAATTTATAGACAAACATGCACATTTTCTTTCATGACACTTTTCATGAGCAGATAGCATCAACTACGCACAAGGCTTTTTTGTGGCTAATTAGCTTTGCGTTTTGTCACTGGCAGCATTGTTGTCATGATCTTGCTGTCACTCATCACTTTGCCAAGACAGGCATTCCAGAGACATGACAAAAAGAAGACTGGGAATCTCTTTTATTCTTTACTTAAAAAAGACAAAATTACTCTATTTTTTGTTCTTCGGGCTGTTTTTCTGTTTGTTTGGTTTTTTTTAGCTCTTGACAGAACATAGTAGAACAGCAGGTGCACTTCAGGCTTACAGCAAACCAGAACAGAAAATACTTGCTAATTCTACTATCAGCACTGACACAGGGGTTCAAGCTTTACACAGTTTTACATGATTCATAGATTGCATTCTACCCTACAGCAACCTCTTCTGTGTCTTTTTGTATTTTGTCTTGTAAATCTTTGGTGACCTGATAATTCTGATATCTGAGCCTCTCTCATGTCAATCAGTATGTGTCTTGAGAAGGTCAGAAGTCCTACTGCAAACATCCAGAAGATCTGATAAATCCTCTCCCCTCTCTGCAGGTGCCCCTTGTGCCGTACCTCGTATCATTTTATCTGCTGCACAAGTTAGGTGGCAGCAGATTATCTGGATTCCTGCAGCACTAAGAGGTTTAGAGCACAGAATTATGAGAGAGGGAAAAAAACAGATGAGTTGAGAGGACAGCACAGCGTGATGCAATCCACTATGAGGCTCCAGGTTGAATTCCACCAAACTGAAAGGAGCGTGAGACCATCTCACTGCAAACGCTTTGTTAACGAGCTCAGAACGAAGAGCTCGAGCACAGAAAACAACTGATCCTCTAGTAAACACACAGATTTATTTCCAAGGCCACAGTATGTTATGGCATGGTATGGAAGGAAAACTTGAACTGTTGCAGCAGATATTCTCTCTCTTGTCAATAAAGGAAAGGATACAGACACAAGGTCACATCTATACACAGAGCTGTTTCTAATTACCTGTCTACAAACAATTTTACTTCCAACAAGAAAACTGTGTTTACATTTAGCCTACCCCACACTTTGCTGCGTAACAAGAGCACGCACACAGCAGAGGGGAAACATCTGCTGTAATTCAAATGCACTGGAGCTTGTGCAATATCACAAACGGTTCCAAAGAGGATGTTAATTTCTCAAGACCATTAAAGAGAAAAAAAAAATTGTTAAGCACATTTTTTAAAAACAAATAAATGAATAAAGAGGAAGTGAATAAGCATTCTGTGCATGTAAGAAAACCACAAGTAGTGTAAATTAACCTCAGTGCTCTTGAAAGTCTACACAGATCTCCCAGCTTCCCTAACCCCAGTTGTTCTGATTGTACTGTATCTCATTTTATTAAAAACAAATCAAAAGCCAGAAACCCAAACACTAGGAGGACAAGAAGAGGCAGAGTTTCTTTACGCAATTTACAACGTTTCTTTACGCAAAGAGGCAGAGTTAAAGGGTGCACAGTGAACAAGGCAGAACTGCTACAAAAAAAACCTAAAAATACAGCATCTGATCAGTGAGGCTCATCACAGCTACACTTTTCACAGCATTCTCTAACTTTAAAGTACATGACTATGCAATTTAAACCCACCCCAGCTCTGGCCTGTCCCGTCCTTTAAAGAGGCATTTGCTGCTACTTTGGCAGGAGTGTGGGTCTGGCATTGTAAAACCTCCATGTCTGGTTAGTTAAATACTCTAAGTTTGCTAAGCAACAGAAACCACAGAGCAAAGAANGAACTGAAGTTACAGAGCAAAGCAAAGGACACTTCTCTAGCCCCAGGGGCTCCTTCTGAGGAGTAACTGAAGTTGGCTACAAAGAGCAGAAGCCACAAACCCACAAGCTAACACAGTGTCTATTGGGCTTTAAAGATGTGCATTCTCCTTGATGATGAGAAAAGTATCCTCGGATTTTGTCCTCAGACAACCAAAATTCCAGCACTCCTCCCTACATTTTGTGTTCACCCTCTGCTCCAACCTGCACTGCCCCCCCCCCCCACACAAAAAAAAAAAAAAAAAGTTAAAGGGCAGACACAAAAGGTCAAGCATCAGGTCCAAGCCTAATCAGCATCCTAATTTCTGTCCCAGGCACTTCAGTCACAGCTCCCTATCTCCTGCTGGGCAAGACATCACAAGAGGCTGAGTACATGGCTTACCCAGACACAAAGGTGTGACTGCAACAGTGCCTTAAAGTCTCTCTGAGCAAAGTCAGCTTGTGCAGAAAAACAGGACAACACCTGGATGCTACGGCACTTTCAAAAATGAGCTCTGTAAGTCTGTGAGACATGGCAGAAACAGGTTTTAAACTTTTTGAACCTGCATCCTACCGCCCTGCAAGCTCTAGTAGAGCTGATCACGTAAGAAAGACCATCAGCAGCAGTGTACTTATTTCAACATTTTATCCTCTGTTAGGTGTAACACAATTGTCACTTCCGCACTCTAAGGACTTGGTCATCTAAATTTAAAGATTTAGCATTTGAAAAAGTTTGGCTGCTGTCACCTAATTGCTCAAAGACCAGCTATCTAGTGCTCCCTTGCAATGCAGCAATCAGACCATGGTGTGCCATCAGCCCATGCAGCAACTGGAAAATTTCAGTTTCCTCCTCAGAACTCCCAAGCATATTGTAAGCAATGTTTTGCTAAAAAGCTCTTAAATACCCAAACATTTAGTTCAGAGGGAACAAACAGAATCTGAGCAATATTTAGAAAAGGAAGATGCTACATTAGGCTGGGAAGGCATTACACAGTAAGTTGGATTTCTAATTCAAAACTGCATGTGCAGTAAAGCGGATGTTTCCCTTAATAAGGGGATTGGAGGTGGATTAGGGAGACTCCCAGCAGCTATTTTACATAACAGCATTCCTTTGTAGGCCTACAGGTACATGGCAAAATCCCCCTGTGGGAGAAAGAGAAAAAATTTCTTCCAGAGCAGAGCACAGAGATGAGACCATAACCTGCTGCTTACAGCTACCAAGTCAGTTCAGCATTAAATCGAAGGAGGCAAAGTTAAACAAGCAGAAATGCCAAAAAGCATCACATGCATCCTGTCATATTTAGATGGGGAAACACCAGTGCTTAGTAAGACAGAAATAACTCTTCTACGTCTATGTTAATTATGGCAAATCTCCCTTTAACCCTTTGCACATTACCAGAGTTCAAGCACGCTGTCTAACTGGTACTGAATGCACTAAATCCCAGCCACACACCGGCAACTGGATCTCAGCGGCCGTGCTGGCAGTTACGTCCAACACAAGCAGCTTCTGCTCTTGCCTGACTCCCAAGTCCTGCAGAAAGGCAGTGCTGCAAGTTTGTCCCAAGTAAACCACCTATATGGCATTACCAGCAAAACGTTAAAAATCTGAAAATATGTATGTTTTTATTGCCACAGATATTGAAGAGCTTTTATTCTTTATCCTGAACTTCAGCAGTAAATAGCAGTGCTGTGAAAGACATGGAAGTGCTCACCATTTGTCACAAAGCAAAGACAAAGACCATGAACAGTCTGAGAGTAACAAGTCATGATGAGAAAGGACTCATGAAAAAAAAGTCAATTTGTTTTTTTTTCTTTTTACAGTGGTTTTGTAGTTTCTGGAGGCAAGTTCACAATCCACAGCTATAACTGGATACAGTTGCATTTGCACTACTTATTACCAGTTCTTCTGTGAAGCCCTGCCTCTCACACTTCACACTGGGAGCATGAGGCTTGCCTGCTTAGGAGGACTACCCTTAGCATTCGAAGAACCACCTAAAAACCTCCCTTCTGAAGCCCAAAAGGCCAGCTTATTATCTAAGCCTTCCTTTGTCTTCTGTGGTTGCTTGCAAAACAGAAACAATAGATACAACTCAGGCACAAAGATGATGTTTTTTTTTTTTCCTATTCATCTTGCCACAAGTATTTAATGAAACAACATTAAGTAGGTTGTGTCACATAAGAACATTTAAGCTGCTACATTAGTTGAAATTTAAGAGCTACTGAGCCCAGCACCCTGGTTTGACAATGGTCAGGAAGAGGTGCTCCTCCACAGGCACAAGAAGGAAGCCATGCAGCAGCACCCTCCCAGCCTGCAGGTTAGGGAATTCCTCTGCCAGGAATGCCACCACTCTTCTAAGGAGGAGTGGAAGTGCAGCCACCATTACAGCATCAGAATGAGCATTACAGGAAAACTACTGCCAGTATATTGCAACTACAGCTTCCTCTTTCTAAGAGCACAGTTGAAGAAGTCAGTGAAAGCCCTATTTAGAACAGAGCCATTTAAGGGCTCAGATTCACCACTTAGTGCCATCACTTAGTGCCATAGTAAAAGTGAAGTTTTGTCTTTTTTTTTTTTTTTTTTAATAATTCACCATTTATTTATTCAATGGTGACAAGTTCTAGACAAGCAAAGAAACCCTACTATGGATTAAGTCAAATCAAGAGCAAGTACAAAAATCAACCAACAACAAGACCTACCATGATCTACTGCTGTACAAGGATCAAAATGCATTATCCGCACATTTTCAAGAACTCTCCTTCCTCCTGCCTCAGAAACTTATTTTCATGTTGTTCTACAAGACTTACCCTGAACTATTTTATCTTCAGCTGATCTTTGCCCAGCTACATTGTCTATGAAATGTGGAAGAAAATAACGAGAAAAACATTTAATGATTTTTTTTTTTTTAATCCAACCAGACTATGCGTGAGGACAAAAAGCAAGACACACAAATGCTAATGAGATAAGAAAGGGAAGAAAAAGTCAGCAAAGATGGAAGATGGAAGGAAGAGCTATTCATCTTATTCCATTTGGAAATGCCTTGCTTTGAGAATTCCATGGTTTTCCTTTGTGGTCAGGACCTTCTGTTTGCTTGCAAGAGTCTTTCATGTAGAAAGAAGGGGAAAAAGATTTTCTAATGGGAATATAGCTGTCATGTGAAGCCAGAAAAGCATACATTAAAAATGAACTATGTTTACCTAGTGCATATCATTTCCTCCCTCCTACTGCATTTTATACAGGCATTTTGGTAGAAAAGAGAAATGAAACAGTTAAATATTTAAAAAGAACTCCAAAGAGAATAAGATACACATGCACTTTCTCCAGCTCCGTCTGGTTTACCTGCACACATCAAATTGAAGTAACCTGTCACTTTCAGAATCAGCCATGCCAATTCACTTTAAGCAACCTAACAAAGTCTGGCAGCTAAACAATCCTCCTTTCTCTTTCTTTTTTTTTTTTCTCCCATCATTTTGTTGTGCCTCCTTTTGCTTTTTTTAAAGACAAAACTCCTGCTCCAGTACTTGCAGTGAGCATAGCTTTTGGGGAACAATTTTTGAGTCTCTTAGCATACGCCTACGGGAACTCAGAGAGGGAGAGGCATGGGCTCCCTCTGTGCCGACAGGAAACAAGGCAGTGCTGCTCCAGAAGCAGCAGCAGAGAGGCTGAGGCTGAACCATCATCCTGTTGCTCCACAGTACCAGATTCTTCACCTCAATAGCAGTGTTGCGTGTTTAGTGTAAAGTGTTCTTCTGTTTCACGTGAGGAAGCCTAAATTTAAAACTGCATCTTATCCTACAAGATCTTCTGTGACAAGTGGTGTAGCCTCCTCTCTCACCACTCCACTGCATCCCACTTTGAGTGGGTGAGGTTAGGAAGAAGATGTCACTGCTACGGTATGAACAGAATAATTATGTTAACAGCTAATTAGTTACTCTATATTTGCATACAGTGTTTTCAATGGAGCTTTATCATGTTACAACAGGCACAGAAGAGGCAGGATCATTTCACTTTTGTAATGGGTTTTAAGTTTAAAAAGCTTCTTGCAAACATGCCAATTACCTGAAAAATCAACAGCTTACTGAGATAGATTCGCCTCTAAAAACATAAAGTGTGAAGTTTTTAGATTTATTGTTTGATATGCTATTGTTAGATACACTTTTGTCAGCTTGGAAGTCATGAGAACTACTGCTGCTCTACAAATTTTCAGAAATTTCAGAGAATAAAAATGCCAGAAGAGTTGCAGATCTAAACTCTCATCTAAAATGAAGAGAGCTGTGAAAAAATGTTGTCATTAGTGCGGGAACTGTTTTCACTCCATATTTTTGGCAGAAGTGAAACAGGCTATAAACATTGCAATGCCTGGCTCAAGAATAGCAGCAGGCTCTCCCAAGACTTTTGTGTTACTGAGCCCCGCTGGGTAGGTTCCATGTGGAGCTCCAAAATCTCCACCTCAGTTATATAAAAGAGGCAGGAACAGCAGTGCTCACACTGCCCTGCTCAAGCTTTCAACCAATCCCAGCGCCAAAATCCATGAAGCCAAGCTCGGCACCCAAAAAAAGGCAGGAGAAAGAGCACGCTGCACCTACAGCCTGCAATGTGTAGGCGGCTTCTGTTACAGCTGGAGAAGGAGAGAGTTTCAGAACCAGAAACAATATATCTTTGTGCTGCCCTGTGATTCACGGGCTCCAGGACAGCAGGAGGAGGAGAACAGGATCCTCCTGGGTTGGGCTCTGCAGGGTTATGGCACCTTCTCACAACCACTATCAACACGTTTTGAGCAACGGCCAGTGCAGGTTGCACGAGGTGGCCCTGAAACAGGACCAGCCCAGGACTCCATCCTGCTGCTGGCACCGGGCTGGAGGCACAACTTTTCATTCCCTGGTCTCAGCAAGCCTAGGCTCTTGGAGCCAAGCTGAAAGAGCCTGACCCACCCTCCATCAGCTACAGCACAGTCCTTTGAGACAAGAAATGGAGGCCTGACTCCTCTTGAGTCTGTACTGAGGGCTCTTAAACCCCAGACACATTTTTAAACTTGCTTACAATTGCTTCTTCCAACGTTTCCAGCACAAAGAAGCCAGAGTTTCGGAGGGTGTTTTTCTCCTGCAATTTAGCCATGAGCACAATATACATGGTACATTACATCTCTGGCTATAAGCAAAACCTTTCTGACACCTCTTAAAAAAGTTTCTGTAGTTTTATGAGAAGACTCCCTGTCAGAAGTTAGACCTAGAAAATCATCTGAAATGATTTGTGAATACAGAAGAAAGTGAGCACAGCTCTGGTGAACAGACAGCTCTGCAGCAAGGCCTGGGCTCACATCTTCTGCCTGTGACTCCTGGGTGCCCAGGGAACACATTCAAGAAGATTCTCCACAAGTCGCCAGATGTAAATTACATTCTCACTAGGGGAACTCCACAAGCTCACGGGACGTGCAGATCTCCCAGGGACACTCCTGTCAGCGTCTGGGAGGCAGGATGTGAAGCTGAGAGAAACATGACTTAGGTGAAGGAGCAGAGGCTGAGAAGCCCTCAGTGCTCAACAGCACACCTCAAGAGCCTGGGCTGCTGCATCAGCTCTTCATTCTGCTTCAAGATTTCTGAACCCAAGGTGACTGTAGGCTGCTGAGTCAGTCAGAAGATAGCAAAACCTATGCACTGGAACTACTCCTCTGCTGATCTCCAGCGCTGCTGCAGGTGTTTGACCTTCACACCAGAAGCAATTACACCAAGGGTACTGTGACACAGTCGGTAATGGGACTCTGACTCAGCCTTACAGTCAATTTGTTGCATACATTTACTATGGCTGTTCTAAGAGCGATCAGCGTTTCTACACAGAGCAAGACTTCTTTGTACATTTATTTTTTTTTTCTGCTGTTCACAACCACCACCATGCCCTGAAGGCTGGCCACTTTCTAACATCCTAGATCTGCCTGAAGATCACACACAGGTTTTTCTGGAGCTCTGCTTTCATAAGCTCTATGTTCTAATTCACTCTTCTTCCAAAGAACCGTTGGGTCATTTATAAACAAAACAGCAGAAGCCAGAGAAAATACCATTAAGTTAGCCACACACATGGTTTAAATAGGCATGTGGGAAAGGGAGGGAAGTTCAGCAGAATTTTTAATATGAAAGAAGCATAATCTCAACTTTTTTTTTTTTAACATTGTTATATAAGTCATAACCCAATCCAGTAGTTTTGTAAGTCCCCAGAGACTCCTGCCACAGACTGCTAAACGGAATGGAATGCAAAACCCTTGTGGGAGAGGGCTGTTTCCTCCCAAAGCCTTTCATCCTCATGCTGCATTTCTTCAGTTTACCAGTTCAAGTCACCAGGCGACTTTTCTCTAAGTCACCTGGTTTGTTTACTCTCTGCTGCTGCTGCCACCACCTCCTCTTCCTTAAGCTGCTAAAATTAGCATTGCAAATAGCTTGAACATCTCTGAATGAGAATTAGCTGACACTTCAGGTGAGCCACAGAATGTATGCGTGCCTGTAGCACAGAGTGCTGATATCAGCTCATACCAGCTGCAGAGTCGCCCTCTATGATCAGGCACAAAGCAAAACGTTTCTCTCAGTGAGGTGCAAACCCAGAAGGATATTGCATATCTTTCTCTCTTTCAACTGCAAGAGCAGCAAGTGAGGTTTTATTTCTTGTTTAGATACTGCCAGATTTTGAAACGGACGCACTGAAAGCTGTCGAACAAACAACTGAACCATGCTACATCTGCATTACGTTTGAGCTAAAAGAACAAATACTATGAACTATGTTTTCAAAAACCCTACTAACCTTAGGCCCAGTAGTCTAGCTGCCCCAGTTCAGTACCTTCCAAACCTGAACCCTCAGCTAGCACCAACGTAGTGTTGGCGTGCACTAAAACAAAGTTGTAGCAATACACAACCCTTTACAAACGTGTAGTTATGACAGCTCCACTTCCATTTGGTGTTTCCAGCAGACTAGGCTCTTTGCACTGTTCATTCAGCAGGCATTGAAGCATTGTTCTGCAGGAACAAATCACTGAGTCATCCACTCCAGTACTGCAGTCTCAGTACACCCAAAATGCATGTTGTCATCATTCCTGCAATGAGGCTCAGAAGGACCTATTAGGTTACACAGATTAAGAACATTCCTATATGGACAAGAAAAGCAACTTTAGCCCTTTTGGCTGGAAGTCAGATGATCCCTCCCTCGCTTAACATGTCATTATCTAAGATCCTTTCTTCCTTGTGAGTGACAGGAGGGTTCCTGTCAGTCTGAAGCCTAAAATCCTAATGTTTCCAGTCACATTTTGTTTGCATTTACAGCTATGCAACATGCTAAGCAATTCCCCTCCATCTTCACCTCCCTGGATTTTTAGATCCTCTCTTCAGGAAGGAAGGAAGAGATTCATTTGGCATCTGAGATGAAGATATTCTCCTTTTAGACAACTATTTTTTTGTGTGTGTCTTGAGGAAGCATTTGCTCTAGACTTCCTCCCCAGCTTCTCCAGGCTATGGTCAGAAGCAGACGTGTTTTACTGAAAACACCACAGAGCCAAACTGCACTTTTCACTCGTGCCTCCTAATGACTGAATGCAGTTTACAGGAGACCAAGCAGTCTGCCACTCACTGAGCCAGGCAATTGCAACCATGAACTGACTTGTAGCTGTACCGTGTATACTACACATACCGTACAGTGGGGAGTACACTTCACCGGAGGAAACAGAGTAAGAGGAAATCATGGAATCACAGAATGGTTTGGGTTGGAAGGGACCTTAAAGCCCACCCAGTTCCAACCCCCTGCTGTGGGCTGGTTGCCACCCACTGGATCAGGCTGCCCAGGGTCCATCCAGCCTGGCCTTAAATGACAAACAGTTATTGTAAAAGTACAGTTCTAGAAAAGTGTCCTTAAGGAATTTCATACTTAAAAAAAAAAAGTATGCAGATCCAGTTGAGTTAATAGCCTTCTCAGAAAACACCTATTGACCTATTGAAGCATATAAATTAAAAAAAAAAAAAAAAAAAAAAAAGCAACTTTTCACNAAAAAGCAGGCTTTCTCCCAAGGACAAATTAAAGCAAACAAACTGCACATTTCAAGAATGTTTTTCTGCTCATCATCAGTTTGCTTCTGGGAAGAAAAAATACATAATTATGCATTTCTAGTATTAAAAAAAATCAACCTCAAATAAATGAAGAAAGAGAATTAAGTGGCAAACACAGTTATGTATTTGAGCCCAAAACTTTGAATAGGGTGGAGTGGGAGTAAGGAATGAGCTTTAGTGTGCTTTTTTCTCTACCAGTTTACCATTCTTTCTTTTGTTTTTCTGTACAGAGTTGCAATCAACTTGCCTGGACAAGACTAACCATAGCTAAAGCAGGGCTGAGGCTTTGGTGAAGAGCTGTTGACCCAGCAGTGAGGGCTGGCATGAGACTGACCAACCAGAACTACCCGTGTTGGCCCAAACCTCCAAACATCTGCTCAAAGTGTACCTCAGTGAGCTTCATCACCCTCTGCCTTAGGGCTTGTTATCAACGCGTGTGCGAAAGAAAAGGATTCAGCTACAAGTGCTGAAGTGGTTGATCAGAAGGTTTTCAGACTGCAGCATAAACCTCTGAAGAGTAAAAATATTCACAGAAATGTGTGCCCTACATAGCTACTGTAACCACATGCTAAGGGCTGCACAGGGATTCACCAGCAGCGGAAGTGTTTGGCAACCATGCAATGTTTTTATAGCAAAATGCATGTCCCAGCTTAAACCAGAAATGAGCTCTGGGAAGGCCTGCTGTTTCTCTCACACACCAGATGACACCAGGAAATCACAAAGGTCCCATATAGCCGGAAGAACAATTTGATAACAGTAGCTGAAGCAATACATCTCCAGGGATGTAAGAAGTATGAGGTAACTAACAAAAATTATTCATTAAAATGACCATTTGGGGAAGTAATTGAGCATGAACCCTACTTATCAGAGATCTCTGCTTCTATCACATTAAAAGGGAATGTTTGTCTACCTCTTTTTTTTTTTTTTGTTTTAGTACCCCATATTACAAGTCAGCAGTTCAGCTCTGTTGAAATACAATCCCCAAGGTCTCATTGTTGCTTCTAGCTGTGAATGACAACTTCATCACACCTACGCAAATACATACATACATATAAAGCCAAACAAGTAACACAAAGTCTACAAATACTCCTATCTGTACTCCCTACACCACTTACGTATTTCCTGTATTATTCCTCTCAAGCAAATGCATTGGTTGCCCCTTCAGAAATCTCTTACTAGACAAAAGACATTTACTGCAACCACCAGTAAGTCTGAGTTAATTCTAAGATGACCTAAAGATGGTAACATCGAGACTTCAAATAAGCAGCTTTTATTATGTGGTATGTTGTGAAGAATGCAATAAGGGGAGAAAAAAAAAAAAAAAAAAAACATTTAAATGACTTGGTAACCTTGGGAATCTTAGAGAAACGTCAGCCCATGCATTATCCACGCATCAGCAAACCTCAAAATACTGAAGCCAACTTTTGCAGTTTTAGAGAGCTCGCTCCAAGCCTTTTTTTCCAGCAGAGCCATTCCTTTCCACACAGCATTAATTTTATACTTACGCAAAAAGTGTTTTTCCAGTAAGGCTATTTCCAGGTGACCTTTGATCTCATTCAGTCTGTCAGACTCCGTTCTGTTAAAATCCTGGACTCCTGAAGCCATGATGATGGTCCCTGGACCAGCCTACAAGAAAGCCAGAACACATTGACAGCTCAGAGGCACTTTTTTTTTGGTTGTTTAAATACACCAGCTTACTTCTGGGGCAGTAAACAGACAGCCATGGGCAAAACATGCATGTATCACCAGCCCTGCATGCCTCTTATTCAGCACTAAATTACCAAAGTAAATGAGTGAAAACTGACCCAATGCACAGCACCTCTTCCATGTGAATTTAGAGACCGCACTTATGCAGACCTCAGGGAGTTATGGAGAACAATTTTTTTTTTTTTGTCCCCTTAGCAGCTCTGCTAAGAAGAAAAAATATTATTCTAGATATTTACTGTAAAAGATCATCCTGGAGGACCAGGAGAGGGGAGTCAGGAGACTGTCCTGACTGATTTATTGCTGTCACCAGCAGCTCCCTGAACACTGGAAATACCACAGAAGACCAGAAATAAAGAGCAACGTGATTAGCTACCACGAACAGCAGTGACAACTGCCACCTCCATGAAGCAAGAAGAGAAAAAAAAAAAAGAGACCACACAGCAGAAGGCAGGTGATGCTGCCCGTTTCTCAGAAAAAGAGCATTTTCAAAAATCAGGGGAAGAGGTGAGTGAGGGCATCTCCTTGGCAGTGGAGGCTGAGGCCCTGCGTGTAGCTGCCACTGGCTACAACAAGCCTGAAATGAGGATCACAGGAGCTTCTCCAAGCGCTTACACCCCAAACCAAAGTGGTACATTACTGGAGCCTTCATCTTGAAAATGATCTTTAGAGAAAAAGGGGTTTATCTTAAACATTTCCCCACCCCTTGTTTACCTCTGAAAACATACAGGAGCTGTATTGCTTTCCAAAGTTAGTTACACACATTTTACCATGACAGTTTAATTACATAACTTACATAAACTCAACTAATTTACAAGCGACTTAATTAAAATACATTTTCCATGTTTTAGGAAAGATGTACAGAAAGCTCACTGACAGCAAAGGACTTTCACTGGTGGGAATGATTTGCACTTGTTAAATAAAACAGTGTAGAGATACCTGTTGAACACCTGTTTTCCTGCTTGAGCTGAAAAGACACTGAGTTTAAGCCTCAGAATTTGTCTGTGCAGGCAAATTAGGAGCAGTGGGCATTTACATGACATCTACCTGGCACCAGCTCCCCACCCGGGCTTGTTTCACACAGTGACAAGCAGGGATGCTATTTTGAGCCCCGAAAGAGCCATGGTGACACCCACACAGCCCTGCAAGCTGTCGGCCCTGATGATGAGGAGAAGCGGCTGGCACTGTGCTGCACCCATCTCGGAGCACGTGTGCACCTCTGCACCACGCCACAGGAGATAGACAGAGCCTACAGCAGACAGACAGAGCCCACAGCAGTCGTGGCACTGGGAGCTGCAGCACAGCATTCTGCTTCCCGGGCACCAGATCCCCCAGGCAGCCAGCAAGGTGCAGCACAACAGCCTACCTGCTGCTGCTCAGCCTCTGCTGAAGGGTAGCAGCTCATGAGCAGATGAGCACAGGACAGTGATTAATAGTGTTGATTTCTTATCTATAAACCTGGACTGTACGTCTTCAGTGCTGTTTTAGCATTACCCCTTGCCAGACACAGAGCCCCGAAGTGGAAGGTGGGGCAGAAGCCAGGCAGCAGCACCTGGCAGCACGCTACAGACAGGCAGAAGGGTTATAAAGGTTATAAAAACACAGACTGCTGCCCAGACTTGGAAGCACAGCCTTCACAACGTGACCGAGTTTCTATGATTCTGTGGCTCATGCAGCAGACAGCTAAACACACTTGGCAGAGGTATGTCTGGTACAAAGGGACAGCCTCTGCCCCCAGCATGTAGGAGTTGGTATGGAGCCGGCTGAAGACACTGCTAAAAAACACACAAATAAATAAAAACAACACACAAGCCAAAGAGCAAGATGCTGTACTCGTCAGGACTGCTCACAAGCTTTGCACATCAGGCCATGTGATAGCACATGATGGGACACTTTAGCCTTACTGCTGCAGACACACAGCTCCTGCCCCACTGGCCCTGGTCCCCCGACCCACGCGGTGCGGAGGGGACAGCAGGACACAGGTGAGGAGGAAGAAAGGAGACAGTAAGGATCTCAGCATATTCAAGTTTTCACTCAAGTTACCACACCCTGAGATGGGCCACGATTCAGAAATCCAGCTGGGAGAACCAACTCCACTGTTGATTATTCAGTGACGCTAAACCTCTAATGAATGCCCAGGATATACCCTGACGGTGCCTTTTAGGAAGCAGGAAAAGGCAAAAGGTGCAAAGCTCGTAATTATATGGGTGGAAAGGATTCATATGGAAAGTTTCCAGACATGTATCTGGCAAAGCAGAGACCCAAGAAGTCTGTCATTAGTTTATGGGATAAAAACCAGCAGATACACACAATTTAAGTAGCCCAAAATGATTTTCTAGGTCAGAGAGAGGAAAAAGTAAATGAAAAGACAAGTTAAAATATAAAGCTGCTTGCTCAGAACACGAGGAGCAACATCATGCAGTTATTGTATAATAATGGAATGGTTAAACCTGAGTAGTAAGATACACAGCCATACAGATTTGGTGAAGAATAGAGCATCCATTCCAAAATTGGTGACACCATAAGGTATCACCAATATTAGTAAATATAACTGAGCAGAGCTCAGAAAACCGAGCATGTACAGGAAAGAGATATGGGAGACTTTTAAGCAGATGGCTTTTCTGTCACAGAAGATTCTTCTCCACACCAACACACCTTGTTCTGTCAAGAGGTGTTAATGGGCTAAAAAGGTAAGAAATAAGGCAGTTACATTCACTGGAGGTCAAATGCCTGTCTGAGGTATGCATAATTGACTCCATTCACAGGTTAATAAAAAACGTTCTTGTCATAATTCCTGTGCTAACTGGGTACTAACATTTATTTCTTCAGCCACCGTTGTAGCACAGCGCAGGGACTCGGATTGGATTAACTCAACTTTACTGTACAGATGCCCTTTCCTGCTTCTGCATGACTCAGTAAAAGCCTTAAAGGCTTCCACAGATTCCTGTTTTTCCATCCTCTTCTGCCTCTCCAGCTTTGTCGTTTGACACAGGAACCCTCTTAAAATGTTGGCAGTCACGATTATTTAGCGAAGATGACTTCATGGTGCCTAGGAAGCCAGCTAAATGTCAAAAAATCGAGCACGAAAAGTTAGAGACAGAGAGGTTAAAGGAAAATTTCCGATGATGACAGATCACATCTAACCCACTGCCAGGGGTCTGAGGTCCTGCTCCAAGCCACATCCAGCTCCAGGTCTGAAAACACCTCCCATCAACCCGCAGCTTGGCCTTTTAGCAATGACACCTCTCAACCTGAGCTCTTTGCCTTCTGCACCCCTTCTCATCCTGTGAGCCCTGGCATTTGGTTTTGCGCACCGAGCACCAGGAACACCGTCACTGCACAGCTGCAGCAAAGGTCTAAGGAACCTCATCGCTCAGCAGATGCAGATCCATCTCCTCCATCTGCAGCACAGCACATTTCAGCATTACTCAGAAATGCAGCTGTCCAGCTCCTTTATTTTACTCACACAACATCATACGGAGATTTTTCTCTGGAATTATCAAGATGTTGGTCTCCTTTCCAGATTTGTAGTTAACCTCTTAGAGAGAAGCAATTCCCAAAGGAAACAAATACTGTTGCAGCATGGGTAAAGATGAGTGCTATTTTAGCTGCAATTCGCCTAGCACAATGGTTGCCACACCTGGGGACACTAACTCAGCCACAACGCCCTGCCCTTTGCTCCAGCCTCCCAGCAAAACCCTTACACATGAGGATCGCCCACAGTGCACACAGCTTCTAGATTACTTCCTTCAGATATCCACATGCTATGAAATTTAGTCCCTCGAGCTTTTCAACTGACATTGCTCATAGATTCTTTAAATTAAGACAAGGTTCGCCATGGCTGCTGCACGTACCTGCTGCAAGGAAAGGAAAAACACCCAGCCAGACTACTCAAGAACAAAAGCATCTGCATCAACTGTTAATCCTTAATAGCTATTCTGGGAAGCACGCTCATAACAGATAGCTCCTAAAGCTATCTAAATATTTCACTTTTTTTTTTTTTTTTAATTTTAGTGGTAACTATGTTTAGAGACTTTATTATCTTATCTGTCATGTTTTCACCAGTCTTTATATCTTCAAATCATTGTAAATGAGGCAACTGATACAGAAATGTTTAAGGTTTTAATTGACATGTTTCAGGAAAAGCCATACTGTACTGGAACAGCAATTAAATTCATGTTTTCTGCACCGTAATAACTCAGATTTAATCCTAGCACACTGGTAGGGAACTTGCATAAGCAGATTAGACTGCTTTCAGTACAACATGCCAGGTACCAGGGAGCTTCAGTTGGAAATTCTCACTGAGTTCAGTGCAGCAGCTCCAAGGGCTGAAACACAAATTCTTCCTTTCCCTCATCTGCCGAAGGGGACGCGATCCTCCGCTGTACTGAGTTTGCTGAACATGGCACTGGACATTTTTTCCCTCTTACAAAAATGGAACATTTCTAGCATTAAGAGTACATAAATTATCTGTATCACGAAACGACAAGATGCTTCAGAAGAGGCAAGGTGGGCCACAATTGGCAAATACAAGGATGGGCCATGATTTTCGGTAAGGGCACTTACATGAAAGAGGGGAGAAGTACCCACACAAGGAAATGAACAGCCATTGTTTTCAGTAAGCTGAAAACAAACTAGTTCAAATTAAGAGCAAGACACATTTTGAGCAGAGTCTCAGAAGACACTGAGTAGAATTCAAAGAAAAGTAGATCTTCAAACTCCAGAGCTCTCCTAACAGTATCTAGCTGTTCTTGAGGAACAGCTGCTTTACCCAAACACAGGTTTGGATGTTTACTATAGAACTAAACAGTTAAGGCTCACAGTTTAAGATAGAGAATATGATTCCCTCATCTGGTCATCCTTTGTCTGTCCACAGGATGTAAATTCTGCACAAGCTACTTCATTAAGACATGAAGTGTTGGGACTAACACCCACTGCAGTGTCTGTGGCTTGTGACTGAACATTCACTGAACTTGTTGGAGGTGAATCACAGAGGATGCAGACAGTTAGAGCTCTGCAACTACAAGCTTTTATGACAAGGCTTATTCCTCTAAAACCTCCATCTGCAGCAAGTTTTTGCCTATGTTTGACCAGTTCAGATATACATAAAGAAGAGGCAGCTAGCCTGCACACTTCTAAATGTGCACCACATACCCTCGGGGCACAGTACAGAAGGGCCTTTCATTCATGTGACTGTGCTGTACTGTTCTAATAGACCAAGATCTTTCTCTAATTGCTCTGTAATGATTAATACACCAGACTGAAAATTAAAAAACAGAATAGTAGAGGGGGCAGAAATGAAGCCTTTAAAAACAGAATGTCTCACAGTGCAAAGACATCTGTGTACTGCAGATGCAGATAAGGGGACTGAGACTCAAATTTTCCATGCCTGCACCCAGTTCTAAGCCACCAATCTCATCACTTCAAGCCCATTAGTTCTGCACTCAGATTTTAAGAGAGATAATGAAGCAACCAAAGTGAAAATACAGTACCAGATCACCTGTACATGAAAAGACATAAGACTTAACTTCCATCTATGGACGAGACTTGCATTGACTTCTGTGCACTCCGAACAGCTCACTGAAGCATGAAGCAGGAAGATATCAACTCAGCTTGGTCTTCTCATGATCCCTCTCACAGATAGCATAATCATACAGAGCATTATACTTGCTATGCTGCTTACAAAGCCTACAAAAGACAATCATGCTGCATAAAAGGAACCTAAGACCTGAGATTCAGTCACTGACCTAAAAACAATTTGGGTAGAACTCAGTCTGATCCCAGTAAGAAACAAATAGACTCCAGAATCCCTCTGTTCATACGATCTCAGCCCCTATTTTAATAATGGCTGAAATACACAGAAATTACTTTTGTTACTCCTGGCAGCTCTGTGACATTGGGGATTATTTCTTCTCCCTTCATTTTACAGATGGGCAGCAGCGCGCAGGGAGACAGACGCCAGCCAAAGCCATGTGCTAAACCCCAGACTTCCCATGTGAAATCTACCCTTATACTTCAGACCTCTTTCCTCATATAAGTTTGCTGTTTTGCCACTACCTGTAACACAGTTACTGCTCTTACCCCTGGTTCCAGCATCATTCGGGGCCTGGAACTCACTAACAACCATGAGTAGGGCAAAGCAACAAGTTTGATGGTGTTTCTGCTTTTCTTTCCCTCCCTTTCTCCCTGTTGTTAAAGAATGTGTGTTCAACTGCATCCCACGCAGCTGGATCAGGACAGCCCACTCAATATCATGGAATCAGCCAGAAGGCAAAGGGCTTCTCTTCAAATTGTTTTCTCAAATTGCTCAGCTCTGTGTGCTAAGAAAGTAGTTTGATGAAAAAAAGCCAGTGTTTACCTAAGACAAACTCAGAAAATACCATGTTGGAAGGGCAGAAACAGAGTGGTCTCAGTATATACCATAGATACATAATCACAAATGACAGATGTCTTCAGTAGAGTAAGAGCAAAGAAAGGCATTCAAAAGGCCTTTGTCTGAGGAGCTTGAGGATATGAATACAATAGACTGTTTTGTAAGAGAAAAATGCTCTGTCATTACCACTTGTCTGTCCCAATATCATAGGAAATAAAATCTGGCAAAAGAATTCCATATAAGCAAGACTGTATGTGATGCTACACTTTTTTTGTTGTTTTTTTTTTTTTTTTTTTTTTTTTTTTAAAAGACACCACTATTAATAGCCATTAAACAGGATACAAGCTGCCAACCCCAAAGGAAATGCTTAACCTTACACAGATTGAAATCTTTCAGCTTAACTCCTCTAAGCAGTGTGCACACCCTGTGCTGTAGAAACCAGAGCTTTCGGACAGCAGCTGGCCCACACTTGGGGCCAAAACCCACGCAGTGAGTTCCCAGAGTGGTACAAACTCCGACTTCAACAGTTAAATTGCTGAACAGCAACTTACATTGTACCCAGCAGTCCAAGCACAAGGATCCACAGCCCCTTAAGAAGTTATTTATTTCTTTTCTAAAACAATACTTAATTCCTGAAACATTCTCTTTTTTTAAAATAAGGTAGCTCTGATCAGTTGCTTCTGCTTACTAGTGCCAAAAAGACATCGAAACTGAAGAGCCTTGCACAGGGTTAAGCCAGCACTGCAACACAGCAGTGCCCCTGGGTACACACTGCAGTAAAGAACGGTGTGACCCTTTGGTGAGGCCACCAGAAATCTTATGCCCACAGTTCTGGCCAGTGACATTTGAACAATTTCGAGTTTCTCAAACCAAAAAGCATCTAGGAGCCTTTCCTTCATATTTGTTAGTATTTTAACAAAGGAAAGAAAAGTAGACAGCATTCAGCAGCACCTCCAAAGTTAACAGACCTGTCAACCTACAAAAAAAAAAAAAAGAAAATGATACAATAATATGATACTTCAAGCAAGCCAAGTACTTACAGGGTCTCTCAGCTCTTCATTGTCTCGGGGTGATGTTCGAGGTATTTTCACTGGGATTTCATCTCCACATTCAGTGTCAGAGGCATTTGGAGACTCTGCTAAATCAAGGAACTCATCTCTCTTGTGACCTCTGAACCTTATTTTGTCCAACTTCTTTAGCATGTTCAGCACTGCACTTTTCTGCTTTACCTTAACATGACGGTTGGAGTCTCTGCAAGAAACAAGACATTGAGAGTACTTTAGAAAGCTTCCAATAATGCTAAGTGCACACATTCTGATCACTAGCTACTTATAGCTATCTTTCTAAGGGCCTTACTGCCACTGGAGGAAATACAACCTGCAGCTCAGCTTTCTAACAGGCATTTTTCCCCAACAATGTAGCAGATGCATGGTTTGTTTCCCAGTAGTTGTTAATTCACCATCTTCATGCCCATCTTCCACCAGTGTTACAGTCACTTTCCCGTGGCTGTTTTTAAAGTAGGATAGAACAGGTACAAGCTCACAACCTGCACCCCAAACTTTGAGACACAAAGGAGAATCACTTTATTAGTGATGTTTTCACATTGTTTAAAGCTAGAGCAAGCAAAAGTTTACTCTAGGCACAGTGGTGCAGCCAGCATTTTTACAGACTGTGCACACGCCACCCCATCTGGAGGAGAGGGAAATGCTCAGAACATCTCACTTCTGGGGACCAGAAGCCCTGCTAGGGAAAGGATTTTGCTTTTCAAAAGTCAGTGAATGAATGAATTTAAGCTCATTGTAATTTCAGCTTTCTAAGACAGAGCACTGCATCACTTGTGATTTAAACTGGAACCTCTGAATCAGTCCAATCCAATGCTCTACACATATCACACTGCATACCAACAGTCACAAGCTCCAACTTAGAAGCTGTTCCTTGATCCTGCCACTTCAGAAAGCTACCACTGGCAGTCTACTGCAAAGTAGCCATGATTTTTTCTTGTGCAAACTCTGCATCTTACTTCAGAGACCTCCATGTGAAGGATGCTGTAATACTCTCCCAAATGAGCTTCTGCTAGAGTAAAACTCTATTTTGATGCTCTTGTTCTCATTACTGTCCTCTTTTCCCTACGGTTGACATTTACTTCCCTCCTTGTCATTAAAAAAACACACTTAGCTGCATTGCACATCACACCATCATCCCAGGAATGAAAAAGGAAAAGTAGACATAGCCATGCATCATGTCCAGCACATAAAGAGCAAGAAAGAGGAGCCTTGGTTCCTGACTCCAACAGCCTTTGCAAGACCAGGGGTACAACATGAGGCAATTCTCACCTTCTAACACAAACTCCTTTTCAGCAGAACTTTCCTTCTTTCCCTGTAGATTCCCCAACACTTCTGCAGCAACTCTTCACACCAAGTTCAAACCTGATTGTTCCTCCACAACCTGCCTTAGCTTGTACCTCTGCCAAGGTTTCTTAACACCCTTAACTTAAACACACAAGTCTCAAACTAATACAAATCCCCCAGACCACTGCTGGCCAAAGAAAAGAAAGCCTTCCTTTATCAGAGACCCTAAAAGTTGCAGCCCTCTGTTTGTTCTTCCTCGTCAACCTCTTGTGGTAATTCACCTCAAGGTTATTTTCTACAAAGTGCTTCTCTTTGAAGTTCTATTACTTGTCAAAACTAAGTTTAAAATAGAAACACTTCTGCTCATTCATTGACTATATGATGAAGAAAGTTGTCAGCTATCACATCCAGAACTATCTCCAGGCCCTGCTATTAATAGCGACTCGAGAACAAATGCAGTCAGGGAAGTTTAAACCTCTGATAAGCACTGGCACAAACGCACCATGCAACCTCCACCTCAAAGATCTCCAGCTCCGTTCAGCCAACGTCACACAGCATGCAGCTCAGACCCACAACATGGCAGTTCTCAAGCAGACCCCTCTGGTCATCACACATGCCACCACTTCTAATGACACAGATGCATGAAGAAGAAATAAGGATGGTCTGTGATATTTGCCTTCTGCTGGCACACGCTGCCCCGTACCAAAGGGGACAGGCAAGCATGCCAGGCCATCTTCACCCTCCTACAGGAGGGAGCAGTTGGCTCGGGGCTGCAGATTTCTTAAACTATTACTCACTAGGTGACCATTAAATGAGGAAATAGTAAAGAATGATGTTCCTTGGCATTTTTATAAGCATTTTAAGTACAAGAAGCTGTTACATAGAAATATCTGCTCAATTATAATTTAAAAACAGTAAGATCATTTTGTCTAAAAACTGTTGGAGTGTACCAGACTCCCACAGTACTTAGCTCCTCTAGATGAGCAAAAAACCTAAGCTTGCCAACAAGCAGCTCCTATAGAAGCTCATTCCTTGGCCTGGAGCCAAACACGTGCTCTGAGATAGGCTTTTCATGTCAGCAGCCTATTCTTGCAACAAGCAGCTTTTCTTTTTTTTAGATAAAGATCAATAAATATGGCAACATTTCAACAGCTTCAGGTTCACAAGAAGAAAGCTTCTCAGAGATTTTGCATTCCAAGTGACTTGGATGAAACCTAGCTAAGCTTGGGGAAGCAAATGAGTCTTTAGCAAAACATAGGAAATCTAATTATAGGTCAGAATCTGGTCTTGTAAACCACAGTAATTGAATATCAAAACACCTGCTTCACCACCGCAGCTATGCACCCTTACCCTCTCCCAGCCCCCCATCCATGTCTCGGCCTCTGCCAGCTCAGCTCTGAGTTTCAGGCTGTTTCTAGACAGATCCCATACCAGCAATACCAAACCTGACCTGCAGCTTTGTACATGCAGAGCTAGGAGCAGGAACGCGGACCCGCAGCCCCCTCTTCTCTCAAACTAGCCGTCAGCAGAAAGAAATACCACTGTTTTAACTCTGTGCACTGCAAATGCACTCCCACTTCCCAACACTGTCATACATGTGCCGTTCTCACTAGCATGTTACAAAAAAAAATTACAAATAAGAATTAAGACTGGTATCATTCTTAAATTATTAATTTGAACAAAATAAAATCAAATATCTTGCCCCCCATCTGCACTATTAACGCAAGCAATGAGAGATCCTTCCCACATCCAGCTCTGTCACAGAAAGCACAAAGTGCAGCGAGGCAGACGCTGACTCCGCAAGATCGATTTCTGCCCAACTCCCTGGCACCTCAGCCAGCTCTCGTAATGCTAGCAGGCCTCTGCCATAATACAGCAGGGATTGCTTACATTAATGTGCTTACAAACGAGGCTGTTCAGGCACACAGGTTTTTTTAAGAAAGTGGCTTTCATTTCTCTTGTTGCAGTGGCAGAGGTCAAATCAGCAGAATCAAATACCAGCCTGTTAAAATTATCCTGAGTCCCAAATCATCTAGTAACAAGCTAGGCAACAGCTGATATACCCGATGAGCTTGGTTAGTGAAAAGGTCTCCATTTTTCACATTTAAAAAATGAGCATACATGAGAACGGTAAAACCATCTCAGAAGTTTTCCTCACTGCCATTAATTCCTGGCTGCTAAAGCAAAATCTCTGAGGCTGAAGCTTTGTTCCTTTCACAGAAGGCCAGAGAAGAGACTATTTTATTTGGACCTAGGATTAAAACCCTCAGTTAGCACCAAAATAGCCATTAGACTTTAATTTAAGCTAATTTATCAAGGCTCCAGACCCCAAAACAACACATGCACACATTCCAAACTTCTGATAAGGAGAGAAATTCAATTTTCCCAAACTCTCACATAAAAAAATCACAGGGAGATCTGGAGCAGCCTTCCTGCCTGTGTTTACAGAGAGGACTCAGCACGGAGATAACCAGCTGCTGGGGAACGACCACTGCCAGCCTGCCCGGCACAACCCAAGGGGTATCAGTTATGGGGCTTGCCTCTGTGGAAATATCCTCACCCCGCCACACCACCACTCCCCCCACGAACTGCCAGATTCTTGGCAGGTCCTAAGCTATCACCAGCAGCCCGTGCTGCCCTGTGGAAGAGACAGACACGATCAGCTCCTGCACGGATGTGGAAGACTCATCACTCTGCAGTCTCCTCTGAGTTGCTCACGGGTTTCAGTTGCCTTTTCTCACATGCAGACTTTGATACAGGAACATGCTGATTCAGAGCACATGGCCTGGTAGTCTGGGAAGAAGTGCAACAACTAAATCCTAGCATGCACTTTGTCAGAGAAAGGACTCTGCTTTGCAATCCTGCAATTCAGCTTTCCTCATCTGATAAAATGCAGAGCCGCTACACAATCAAACAGCGTCTCCCTGGCACATGTTCTTAGGGATTCGGACCACTAATACCTCACAAAACACTACAACATTATGGATGAACTGGATATAAAGTCAAAAAGGCCATCCCAGACTATGACACAGCAAAGTAACTAGTACAGCATCTGTGTTCCTTTTGCTACAAAAACAGTGTTTCAGAAAGCTGAAGGCATTAGAGTCAAAATAAATCTAACATACCCCTGCTTCTCATCTTCACACCTCATTTTCCTTCACATCCTTCTTTTAATCTCAAATGGCTTTTTACAGATGTCAATGGTAGGAGTTCTGGTACTCAATAAGAGCTGGAGCGTGTGCGTGTGTGAACAAACACAGGCAGTGTCAACACCAGGACTTTTCAGTCTCATCACAAGGGAGGGACATGCAAATGGAGGGAGTGGAGAGTATCAGACTCACTTTCGGTATTCATTTCTTCTTCAGCGAAATGCTCCTGTGTATTACCTTGATAGGAAGGCAGGGACCCAACAAGATATGTGGATGGTCTGAATGTATCAGCTTATACCACGAGCAGAGAAAACAAAGCTTGTCGTGTTTTCTTCTGGACAGGTCTAAGTAAAACAGGAACCCTGGTTCCTGTGAACAGGTTCACAGGCCACATCCGTGCTTTGTGCAAAAGGTTCCAGCTTTCTACATAAATTCCTCCTGCTTCTCTTTTTACTGGTCAGAATCTCATCTCAAGCCATTGTCTGAACATTTTGTACTTATTAATATTTCAAAAACTTCAGAGAAAGATCAGCTGACTGCATGGCAAGATCCTTGTCTGTTTGGTCGCTCTTTCCCCTGTGCACACAGCCCCCCCAGTTTGCCCTCCAGAAGGCTCAGATCTATTCAGAAAACTGAAACGTATTCGCAGCTTCTTCTCTTGAACAGCAGGAAGTGGTTTTATGCAGATAAAGTTGTTATCTTTCAAGAAAACCTGGCATTAAGCTCAACCCAAGAAGAAACTGAAGTGTGGGGAAGAGGGGGGTGGGCAAAAATTTCTCCCAACACAGCCCTGGCCTAAATTGCGCTGTGGAAACCCACAACCCAGCTCAGACCTACCTCACACAGGACCATGCAATACATTACGTTCTCTGCATAGAACAATATCAGAATCATGGAACCGTTTGAGTTGGAAGGGACCTTTAAAGGTCATCTAGTCCAACTGCCCTGCAATGAACAGGGACATCTACAGCTGGATCAGGTTGCTCAGAGCCCTGTCCAGCCTGACCTTGAAGGTCTCCAGGGTCAGGGCATCCACCACCTCTATGGGCAACCTGTTCCAGTGCTTCACCACCCTTAGTGTAAAAAAAAAAAAAAAAAAAAAAAAAATCATATATCGAGTCTAAATCTCCCCTCTCTCAGTTTAAAATCATTTCCCCTCGTCCTATCACAACAGACCCTGCTAAAGACTCTGTCCCTTTCTTTCTCATAGCCCCCCTTTAGAAACTGAAAGGCCGCTATCAGGTCTCCCCAGAGCCTTCCCTTCTCCAGACAGAACAGCCCCAACTCTCTCAGTCTGTCCTCACAGCGAGGTGTTCCATCCCATGGATCATTTCTGTGGCCCTCCTCTGGACACGCTCCAACAGGTCCATGTCCCTCCTGTGCTGAGGACTCCACATGTGGACACAGATGGGGTCTCACCAACACAGAGTAGAGGAGCAGGATCACCTCCCTTGCCTTGCTGGCCACATGTCTCTGGATGTGGCCCAAAACCCAAGCACCAGGCAGTAGAGTTCCCCTCCTCCAACACCCCCACACGGATAAAGAGCCTCAGAAAGGAAAGCTGCGCAGCTGGTTTACAAAAGCAATATCGCTTGCCTGCCATCAGCATTAGGAAGAAAGCCACGCACTTTATACCTGCTGGAAACAAACTGCAGTCCTCTGGGCCAAACATCCAGTCAGAGCAGCCAAGAGCAGCTTGCAAACACCTTCCAAAAGTCACAAAGGTTGCACAAGTGCCCTCAATTTCTCAAATCAACACATAGGCAGGACTTGACCTAAGCTCTCCAAACACTTAACCCACCACAAGCTCATCCTGAAATTAGTCACTCCCTTCATGTCACAGCGTGCTGAAGTCTTCCTCAAATTATATTACCCTGGCGTCACTCACAACATGATGCACCGAGCATACAGCGCAAACCATTTTCTGAGTAACACCTACCAAAACCACCCAATTCTTTCAATTCAGACAGAGTCCTTACAACATTTCAATTGTATAGGGATCAGCTTGTTGTTTTTTTTAGCATGAGAGATTATGTTACCAGTTAGGCTACCAGTGTGGAGAAATACTATGCTTACTAATTCAGGAATCTTTTTCCCTTGAGTATAAAGAAAGATGTACAAAGCAAATCCAGCCAGAATATTCTTGTCTGTGTTAAGGGCAGCTTGCAGAAAAAAGCACCTCACTTCCACAACACTCGATTAACACCAGTCAGAAATGAGCAGGAAGCTGTGCTTGGACATGTTACAAGCTTAATTAGATGCAGCTATTAATTACCAACTCTGAAACAATTTAAATTGTCCACTAAGGGAGGAATGGGGAAAGGAAAAAACAAGTGGAAAATGTGTAATACCCACTATGGTAGAAACTCAGACACTGGAGACAGAAGTTTAAAACACTGATCTTGACTGAGGTGAGGTTGTCACAGCAACCACAGTGCAGATTCATGAATATGCATTCTGCTGAAATCTATTTTTTCCAATAGAGTCTCATGTGTTATTCAGCATCCAGCATGAAGCTGCCTAAGAGATGGACCAGGGTTGTAAAATAAAAGCCGTTTGTCTTCAAAACCTTCACCTTGGCTGCTGCAGGCAGGAGGGATGGAGGTGCCACGGAACACAGTCTCACAATAAAGGCAGCAGAACGTGGCTGCGGGACTCGCTTCTGCGCCTGCCTGTGCCACAGAGTTCTTCAGACACATTTGTCAAACGTCTTAAACCAAAGGGGCCCAAAATGACCGTGCAAAAACTGCAAGGCTTCAGACCTGTGGAATGCATCGGCCTTAATCCCTCAGCAACCTGGGGACAAGCCCTGAAACAAACCAAAGGGGGAGGCCCTGCCAGTGACCCTCCATGGCAAGTGGAGCTGCTGCTCCCCCTGTGAGGGACAGTCCCCAGGCCAGCTAAAATTTGGGGGCCTTGGCCTGAGCACCACTGGAAAGCACAGCGGGGACAAAAACCAACAAAACCATACACACGACCTGACACACAGGTCACACGTCGGTGTGAAGAAACCGAGAGCTGTGGCAATTGCAGCCAAGTGGCTATGGGTGGTGTACTTTGTACTTAATATCCCAGCTGGAAAAATCCACCTCCCAAAACACACCCCTTCTGGAAATACACTGATACCCTACACCCCTGTGCCACTCTTTCATCATGAAACAATATTAGCAGGATATGTTAAATTAATTCCTCTGTAAATTGATTAAGTGGAAATTTTCACTCCCAAACTAGGAAGATAAAGCTCATTTTTTCCTCAAGGCACTCGTGAAGAACTGAAACATTTACTATTCCCTCTGAAAAGCACCACCAAAAATACCCTGCAAGAAAATCTCTTTGCCTGCAGAGACGAGCCCAAGCGACAGGAGAAGCTCATGGATTTAAACCACAAGACAACAGGCAGCTCCTCAGCATCTGTGTTTACCAGCTCCTCTGCCCCACAACCCTGGCAAACAACCTTCCAAGAGGTAGCATGTAGCAACAGTAACAAAAGCTGATTGTCCTCCAGGCGAAGAAACACTTCCACCCTGGCCACCGCAGCTCCCACCAGCTCTCCCCTCACCGCCTCCAGGGCCTAACCCTGGTGAAGCGCGGCTGAGCCTGAAGCCAGCTCGACCACAGGCTGACACCAAAGGGAGCAACGCCAGAGCCTTTCTGTCACTTGACCGCTCATGCGGTTTATCAACTCACTGCTGATCCAACTAATTCCCGTGTTTGTTTTCTGGCAGGGTCGGTTTAATCAGAGCCGACAGCCATTCAGCTGCACTCACGGCTGCACACGTTATTAGAGCTGTCGCACCTCCCACACAGAAAAGGTTTCTGGTCATGGGCCCATCTCTGCCGAGCACCACAGACTCTGTCCATAAAGGCAAAGGGATGCTTAGGGGACCACTAACATGGGGCAAAGGTAGGCTCCCACCGCATCCATCTCCTTTTCTGCTCTTCCAATGGAAGCATACAAGGCCTAGCTTGACATAACGCTCAGAATAAAGTTGGCTTCTTACAATCTGCTTTAAAATAAACATTTGAAGTTGGAAGTACACATACTAGCATGGAACATCTTAACAGGTTAATATGTTTATTATGAAAAGCCATCACTACACTGTTTAAAAAGTGACAGTCCTGTATGACCCTTCAAGTAAAAAGTGCAAGTTGTCAAGACCAATGCAGTTAAACCTGTTCAATGCTGACTGCGTATTTCCACAATCTGAACTGCACACTCATCATCTTTTAATGATAAACACAGGTAAATTAGAGAACAGGAGTGCTGTAACGAAAGGCACCATGGTAGGTGAACCATAAACCAGGCTAAGAGAAAGGCATTTTGACAACAAGGTCTGTGCAGAATGGTTTGGGGCCTCTTGGAGAGGTCTCTCAGCAGCAGGCAAGTACTTCATCTACTTCAGCTCACAGCGCTCCCAGTGATCTTCAGAAACAGAAAAAAAAAAAAAACAAAAACATAAAACCTGAAGTACAGTTTGCAAGAATGACTACATAGTCACTTTCTAATAAATATTTCAGCTTGTTATGCATTAAAAATATAGAAGAGAGAGCTAAGAGGCACACATCTGAAGCAGGACACAGCTCACTGCACATGACTGTAGCCTGGCTAACACCGTGATCCTCAGCTCAATACGGCTGAACCAGAACCTGTCTCAGACCTTACCAGCCAGCACCAGCAGGACCACGCGTATGCACCTTGCATACTGGGTGGCATTTCACACATGCCACAGTGCCAAGCTACCTACCCATGCATTCCAGCTCCTCTTAGGGCAAGACCACTCAAAAGAAGTTACTAAGCTACCACGCAAAAGATCACACACACATAACGGCTTTGCTAGACATGTAATAACAAAATGAACTCCCCTACCTTTCTGTTCACAGATCAACCACAGGGCTCACATCCCCCAAATCATTCAGCTGTTAGGGGCAACTTGCTGAAAACAAAACTAAGGGCCATGATACAGAGCACAGAAAGATGGTCTATTGCAGGGGCGTCCCCCAACTTAGAGAGAATTCAGTAGAAGCCAACATTAATAGTTTTATGAGTAACCAAATTACCATGAAACCACCTAGATGTGAATTTTCACAGAAAGGTTTCAAGGATGTGGTGATTCTGAGTACAGCACTGTAACTTGCTTCTGCAAGCTTGAGCTATTCTAGTTAAGCCTCTGAAATATCTATGATACAAAAATAACATGTATCAAAAATTAACAAGCATTTGAGATGTGCTGAGTAAAGAAACCATTGATGAACATATAAAGGGAAGGAACTTAGTCTTCTACCAACCACCAACAGCTCTCCAACCACCATACATTCATAAAAATAATTCTGACATATATATATATTAAAAAGAAAAAAAAACACTTTTCCTTTCATAAGTGAAGAAATTCAACATTTCTGGTACATGAAAATGAACTACAATGATACAGATAGCATGTCAACTACAACCACCATCACAAGAACCTTCAGCTTCCCTCCTGTATACTGGCCTTGAGCTTATAAAGAATGTGTATAATCCCCAAATCCCACACATTTCTATGCCAGCAGCAGTACCACTTCTCATTCCATTCCTTCTCCCTTCTTTCTCCTCTTCCCAACAGAAATCTGAAAATGCTCCTCCAGTTGATGCTACAGACATAGAAGGGAGGAGGCAGGAAAAATCGGTAAATAAATCACTGAACAGATTAGGCAACTCCATAGTTTTGCAATTCCTCATCATGTCAACTTCTAAACGAAGAGACGTGAAGCGTTGTGTAAAAACTTGCACAGATAATATGTAAAAGGGCACTCCGTGAAAGAATGCTGTGCTGCACAACACGTGGAGGAAGAATTTGTCCAAGCAAGCCACATGAAGGAATAAGGGAGAAAGAGCAAGTTGTGCACAGTGAGTCTGCCCTCCGACACCAACTTCACTTCCGGCACAGACTGCACTACCCAGCAGCTCGTGAGAGTCACGTAAACCATTTCTTCAAATCTTATCACAGAGTAAAACATTTAAGATCAAGCTCTCAGCAAACTGACCAAACTGAAAAGTGAACGGCAGCTTCTTTGGGCAGAACCTACCCGCTCTGGAAAAGAATCTCCTTCTTTCTCACCCACACAGCTTGGGAAGAGATTAGAGGAACACTTACTCCACATGACAGAGTCTGGAAATAACAGCGGAAGATGTGTTATACAGGAAAGCACTATACTTGTCCTCTGGTGTCACAGACCTCTTCTCCACTTCTGTACAGTGTAATTCTCTATGTAAATCCATTTGCACTGTTGGCATACTTGCTGTAAACAGAACTGATTCACAGTACCCTAAAGAGTTTTGATTGCTGGACTGCAATTCATTGTTTAAATAACTTGGCTATTTAACTGATCTCTCAAAATAATGAACTAAGGTTGGAAAACTGCTGTTCAAGCTAATCTCTGTTACAGCAGCAAGCCTCTGTTCAATCAAATTTCAAACAATCATTCTCTCAGCATGCAAAATATCTATTCTTGTCCCCACACTTAGATTAATAATTCTGAATTTAAAAAATAAAAACTAGTTTTGCTTTAGGTTACAAGCTGGTAGAGACATACCAGGCAGTACCGCATCCAATCCTGTGAGAAAATAAAGGAGCAATTAGGAATATAATCACCCATTATCCTGTACATTAAGTCTCTCAGTTAGTCAACTGCTTGGGTACTCCATCCTGACTGCAGACTTTCTTCAGGTCCCACATTTATTTTAACATCCTCTGGACAGCAAAAATGAGCGGAAACCTTTGCCACTGAGTCTGATTCTGTCAAGAGGTACAGGTAGCCTAAGCTTTGTCAGCACCTCCTCCACCCTCTCCCAACAATCTTTGCATGTAGTATCAACTGCTGTTTAACAACAACAACAACAAAAAATTGGTGATACCATCCCACTGCTCTAAGCAGAGGACAGATGACAGGCAACACAAATCCATGCTTGCTCACAGCTGTGTGTTAAATAACCAGCTGTTGGAGAAGTATAAACCTCAGGTTTAGTAGCAGTCGTCCCCTGTTCCACCAGGGGTTATGGACAGGGGAGGACATGGGTTGTTCTGGGAAGTGCAATAACCTCAGAAAGAATGACAGAACACGCAAGTCAGACACTCGTAAGGAAGCATGGGGGGAAGGGAGGGGGCGGGAAAAAAAAAAAAAAAACTCCAGTTAAGTTTCCCACGCATACTTGTCTATTCTCCCAAATTTTATTAGTTCATGAAATCAATCTCATCCGCTTGGCATTTTGCAAACAAAACTAAAATAACTCATAACTTGAAACACTCAACAATGACATAAACGAACATCGGTCAGCAGCCATCACCCCCTCATCTCCAGCCACACAGAGCAGTTCAGCTGTCCACCTCCAGCAGCCTGGCACACGCGACTGCATACGTGTCAGACACAGAAGAGGAGAGGAAAGGTGAAGATACACAACTGTATTCTACAAGGAGGCAACCGTGGGACTGTGCCAAGCCATGGGACATATGGCAGACCACTACCCATCACAAGCCAGTGGAAGAACCATCTCCTCCAACAGCTTTTTCTCCTCCACGTCACCCTACAGTGACACTTAAACTCCCCTCCAGGCACTGCAGACTCTGGGACAATAACAAAATTTCAGTCATGCCTGAAGTACTGCCAGAATCCTGAACCCCAAGAACAGCACTTTGTCACCAGCGATTGCTTTCCATTCTCTCATGACTCAGGTCCAGGTTGGTTTCCATCAGAGACTGAAGAACATCTCCAAAATCTTGCAAGAACAATAGCCCTGCAGGTAGACTTTTAGTCCAAGTAATTTTATATACAACTTTTGGACAAAAAGCTTAAAAGCACAACAGTTTCTAGTGTTTAATATAACAGCCTTCAGCTTTTTCCCCAGGCCTTCAAAGAGCTTATGACAACTATTCTTCAGGCAACCATATAAGAAACAATCCTGAATAGCTATCTCTTAAATTTTCAGGCTTCCTTAAAGCATGTACAAAGTTGAGGAAAACTAAAAAAAAAAAAAAATTGCATAATTTCAACAAAACACAGAAATGATGCATTACATGAACCTGCAAGGAAGGTATAAAGCCTCCTCCTAACAAGCAAACCAGCCAGCTGAAGCTATTACCATAAACTAGTCCAGTTCTCATTCATTTGGCTGCACGGGTAAGAAATTAACATTTTAACAGTACATGTTATATCCTATTGCCTCGTAACAGCAGATGTTTCCAATGGCAAAAAAAAATTACATGGAGTTGACAACTACAGTTTTGAAGCTGCTTCAAACAACTGGAACAAGATATCTTGGAGCAAGTCTTTAAATAAACCAGGCCACACCAACATATCGAGCTCTACTCCTCTACCGAGGGGAACGCACTGCTGGCAGCGGCACTGAAGGGTAACTCTGTGCTAAGCGGCATTTCTCCTGGGAGAAGTCAGCTCCCCTCCTGACGCAGCCGTATTAGCAGGGTTTCAACTGCATCTCAGCACAAGATGTACTGGACAAAAGGAAGAGGCAGAAAAGCTCTGCCAGTGTGGTTTTTTTTTTTTTTGATCTCGACCATGAAGCAGCCCCCGAATCCAATGCTGTTAGCTCTTAGATGGATCAGCTCTTTGGAGAGGTTATCAACCCAGCCTGTACAAGTGCCCTGAGCTACTTCCTGCATGCTCTGCTCCAAAACAAAGCATTCCTTTGTCTCAGATTGTCACAAAAGCACCACAAGGCCAGTCAGGTTGCTAAAATGACACCAAGTCAGTAAGTAGTAACCTCACACACCACCTGAGGCTTCAGCCTTACAAGGGAATTAAATTAACACAAGGAAAGCAGGATGGATAGTTTAGTAACAAAGTGAAGAAACCAAGGTAGAAGCGCTATGAAAAGGATTAACTCACTCATCACTCCAGTCAGACCAAGCAATTTCAGAGGCAGATAAAGGATGGCATTTATAACTCTGCCTCTAAGACCGGGACGAGGGCCAGAGCTACGCTGCCAGAGCTGACGGGTGTATTTATGCCACGATGACGCTTCAGTCAGTAATGATAAAGGTCCAAAGGTCAAAGCTAGTAGAAAAAAGCCATATACACACACTGCATCCTTCTGAGCAGTCATGGCTGGGTGCGGGGGAAGAAGCGAGACGTGCTACTACTCCCTGCACACACAGGCCACAGCAAAACCGTCTCAGCTGTGCACATTTCCAAGCCTTGTAAAAGGAGGGGGTTTGCAGAGGTGCCACTTTTCTTTGTCAGAAAGACAAAGAATTCTTCTAAGAATGTCTTCTTCTAAGAAATTGTTTGGTTTCCAAGTCAAAGCTGGGGAGTAAAAGCAAGAGGCCCCTTCCCCAGCCCAAGCCCATGCCCACATGCAGACTCCAGAGGCGCTCCCGAGCACTCCCTAACGAACGCGACACTGCTGACACTTCTGTCAGCTTCCTAGCAAGGACTTCTTCCAGCTCCATCTCAGCCCCAGTTACTTCATAAACATTCACACATTTAAACCTTGAATTTTTAAAATTTAAACAATGGATTTCACTCTTCCAGAAATATCCTAAGAATTTAAGTATTTGTCAAATTCTGATTTAGGGGTAGTAACCTTTTGTTCACACTACACAAGTGTTTTGAGGGATGCAGTCTCCCAAAGTCACAGTGACCTGTGAGTTCAGGACGCATTGATGACAGCAGCACTCTAAGCACTGCAGGACAAGATCAAACACCGCAGAGCTCCCACTGACCTCCAGTTTGGATGGATGCAAAGAATCCACACACTACATTGTTACAGAACCTTTTCTAGATTCCAAGAGGCTCACATCTGTGCCCAGAAGAAAAATATGGAACAACAGATTTACTGAAAGGGGCAGGGGAAAAAGAAAAGGAAATATGTCATCTTTTGATTTTTTCATGGTAGGTATCTGGAGTTTTCATCCAGCCGCAACAGCTAGGCAGGCTGGCTCAACTTGGATAGGGACTGGGTGGCTGTAATTGAGCCTGTTCTAAGGAAGACCTAAGTCACAGAAGATGAGGTGACAAGAAAAGGGGACAGGCAGCCTTCAGAGTGAATGGAAAAGCTATAAACACACCAAATGTGGATAGTTCATATCTTACATCTGCCAAACCTTTCGACTTATTGGACAGCACAAAACCTGCAGAAGAAGCAGTTTTAATCAAGGACTGTGCTGGGTGTTCACTGCTGCACTAAACTCTGATGGCCCACAGCAATCTACAGGTGTCAGGCCTTCAAGAGCTGCACTGCAACAAGCAGAAGAGAAAACATGCCCTGCTGCAAATTCTCCTTTGGAAGGGGCAGCCACATCCACCCAGAACACATGTAAGCAAGTTTGTCTGGTCTTGAAATGTGCCTTCAGGGCCTGTAAGTGGAAAGGTTCCTGGGTACCCGAGAACCATGTCAAGCAGCAAGACATGAAATCTGGGTCCAATTTGTTATAATCAGCCCTAGAGACCTTTGACTAAAAGCTCACATGTGTAAAAAAAAAAAAAAAAAAGCCTTTGGAGAAAAGATTGGGCATGTACCTTAACAAGGCTACCGAAGATCTCAGATCATCCTGGCATCCCTACACAAGGATGCACACAAGAGCACATGGGAGCGCACAAGATGCCATCTCCCTTCAGCAATGACAGGACTGCTGAACCTCATGGCATTGCATCTCTTTAAAGACAAGAGTTTTCTCTAGCTGCCTGGCTATAAGATAAGCTTTCCTTTTCACCTTGTCAAGCAGAGTGCTTTGCTGTGCCCTGTGCCCCACTCACAATACTCACGTTACTGGTTATGCATTTGGCAAAATAAGGGAAGAGCAAGTGGAAAAGCAAACTACCACCTGTTTGCTTAAGTCCACATAGTGTTTCCAAAAGAAAATCTAATGCAATTGTTCGACAGCTAAGTACACATCTGGCATTTTTGTGCTATGAGCGAGGTCTGCTGTAGCTCTCACATATGACGAACTTCTAGCCAGCTGAGAACAAAGCCATCTAGAGGGTAAGATAAACAAATGTAGTTTGCTTCAGACACAAAGAAGTACAAACTGCATGGAACGATTTTCCATGACTTAACAAAGACAATAAATCGCCACCACCAGCAGACTGTACAGTAATGAGTCACAGATAATAGCTTAATACTTAAGGATTATCTACAAAGAAAAAAATATTTATGCAATTCCAAAGTATTAACAGCAAAATAGAGAATTACTTCTGAATAGATTCCATCTTCTCCAACTTAATGGATCTCAGTGAAACCTGAAGCAGATGCTGTACATTCAGGCTTGCACTCCACCAGGAAAACCAGCCTGAAAACATCAGGCACTGCTCCTCACGCAAAAAGATGTGCTGTCTCTGCTCTGCTTTACAAGAGGACTGCCAAGCGCCAGGGAGCTTCATCTGTTAACTGCTCAACAATGCAAGTCCCATGTTCTTTCCACAAAATATTCCAAGAAATGGTATTCATGCCTCGCTTCTTTTAATGTATTGCTGCAGAAGGAAAAGCAATCCAGCATTAAACTAAATTTTTGTTAGAAGACCCCTCAAAACCTGGAGGAAGATTGCTACTAGAATAAACAGGAAAGAAGAAGTAGCTTTAGGGAAAAAAAAAAAAAAAGGCAAAAAAAAAAAACAGATTTGCAGAAAAAATATTTCTTAATGCAGAGTTTGCTGGGTAAATCAGAACTATCTAACTTAGGCTGGTTATTTCACGTAACTGGGAGTAAAAATAAAAGCCATTGAATGTACATACCTTCACCAGTCCCACAAACAATTCTGCTAGATAGGAAAAGTGAAAATCCCACAAAACTGGCACAGAGTCCTTTAAAACCTTTATACTCTGAAGGTTTCTCTGAAATGAAACAGGGCTAGCTTCAGATATCTGGAGGAGACCGCAGTCCGTATGTCTGCAGTGTTTTGCAAACTCCTGACGTTAGTTTTAATGACTGCAAGTTTCCAGGAAGCTCTTACAGCTCCCGTGAAACTTGGGAGTACAGCATCCTGCAGCAGCAGGCAGATCTCTGAAAGGATCAACGCGTCTAGATAGTTGCCCCATAGCTTATTGGCAAGGACGTTCTTCATTGCATGATCAAAGTTGTTGCACAGTGTTGAGACCATGCAGCATTTCACACAAACACAAGCTACACTTCATTTTTGTCCAAAAGGTGATCTCAGACATTCTGCAGTATCTCTGGGGTTGCTTTACAGATTAGTCTCTAGGAGGAATTTGAACATCTTGGATAAAAAGCCCAGCAGAAGTGCAAAGAATAACGAAGTTAAAGTGGAGTAATGCCAGTGTTTTAACGCTTTGAAAAGTCAGACAACATAAGGAACACAGTAACGCAAGGCTCTGTGCACTCCTACTCCATCCAGTGGCATTACCTTTGCAAGGTGACACAACACATCGCGGTCTGAGGAGCTGGTTTTTACTATTAGCTGATGGTGACACACCAAAGCCACCCCAGTCTCAGTGACGCAAGGATGCTGTGGATGTATCCCTGCTCTGAGGCCCCCTACATCACTGCCACCTTTGTCCCACATGACAGGACAGGCCTGGCTGCAGTCACACCGCTTGGCTCCGCACACTGACAGGAAGCAGCCAAGAGCTTTGGGGACGGGACATGTAGCTAATACCCTAAGAACTATCTCAGGAGGGAAAAGGTGAGGAAGAAGGAGGGTGAAGGAAGCCCAAACCCAAGAGCGATCATATCCCAGAGATAAGATCCTGGATTACAGATCGTCTTGCAGCTCGGTTTTGAACTAGGTAGCCAAGGGTGTAGTCATCAAGGGCCACGTCAGTGCAAGGTACATTGCGCGGTAAACAGCATTTCACCTTTAGGTGCTGATCGTGCTGTTTTCTTCCTGTTGCAATGCAGTACTTCGTTGCAATAACTGCATCTTTTACAAAATGCTCAGAGCCCAGGCCACCAATCCCTTCAGCCCCAGATGGGGGTTACGGGGATTTTCAGACTGGTCTCTTCTCTGCTGCTCAGACCTCGGGGGCCTGAGCCAGGCACATCATCCCCTCCAGCCAAAGCAGACAGCATGAAGTCAGCAGGGTGTCCCGGCACAAAACCTGCAGCGGGTCCTTCTGCAGCACTGTCTGGGGAAGCAGCTTGTGCCCAAAGTGCATGACTGTAGGGCTGCTTAGACACAGGTCTGGGGTCAATCACACGTTTCCCCTCCCACGTCAGTCCTAACCTAACTAGGAGGGATCCCAAAGCAGTACAGCTGCAGACATCAGCTGGCTCTGCCAAAAGCAAATGGCAGAAGAGATACCCTTTCCAGGCTCATACAGCAGCACCACGGACTCTGCATGGCCTTCGGACCATGTTACGAGAACTCCTTCCTAGAGGCTTCACATTTCCCTATCCCATGGCTGTGCTACTGCTTAAATCCTGCTGACAGCTGTAAATCCTCAGACCTCTGCGCAGCAGCTACATTTCCCCAAGAATGACCAAATGCTGTTAACCCTGAAGAGTGCAGCAGGTTATTTTGAAATGCAGTTCCTTGCACACCTAAGGCCACAGACGAGATCCAGAGAAAGGGGAAGAAAAATACACAAACTCTTTCCTGAATGTGGCACTTCAGGTAGTGAAATCAGTGACACGAGGTAGGAGGACTTCTTCTTGAAGGCAGCTTCAGAGCCAAAACTCCTGCTCATGCTGCCCTTTAAGAAGTTCTCTTTCACATTCACATTTCTAACTCGAAGCCTCTTTTCAAAATTTAAGCTAATGATAAACTTCAAGTTATGAAATAAACTCTGCTGCAAGCATCTAAAGATACTTGTGGATCCTTCACTGAAAACTCTGGTATTAATTCTCAGAATCAGTTGGTCTCCAAACCAGGGAATCTCCCGTGTTCTATATTTAAGTAACTTTATACCAGAAATTAATATTGAAGGAACAACTGGCTTTCACAAGACGGTAAAAATGCCAAGCATTAGTAATGCAACACACTAATAAAAACCACCAACAGTCCTACCAAGAGCTCTGGTAAGACAGCTGTAGTGGCTGGAAACTAACTGAACTCAGGCTCTAATTGTGTACAACAGGCCACCATGAGGTGCACGGCTTTGTTCTCTGTAATTCAGGTAAGTATGGAGCTCTCATATTACGCAGTTATTTTCAGGGGAGTACTTGGGAAATTTAAAATGCATCTATTAACAATTGCATTTCAGCATGGAGAAGGCAAACAACTGCTAACTACTTTTTCCAGATAATTTTGCCATGTTAAGATCTTGTAAAAAAAAAAAAAAAAAAATCACCAAAGCTTAGTCAGCTACATACAGATATACAGGAGGAGACACTCAATACTCAAGAAACAAGAGTGTCCTCTCCCACTTTCCCATGGAGTCTGATGAGAATCCCAAGGATTCATGCTTTATTCCTTTCTCTTGTTCCCCTCTTTCCTTCCCAGCTGTGAGCAGTTTTACCTGGCTGGTGGTATTCCAAAACAGGTTTACTCTGCACCTGAAGCACTGACCTAAAAACAAAATCCTTGTTTATAAATTCTGTGTTCAACATTGACTACAGAGTTACCCATGTAAGCATACAAAACAGATGTGGCAGAATAAGGAAACATCTAACTTCATTCCATTTGCTCTGGTTTCTCAGACAGATTTTCACCTTCAGGCACATCACAAGGGAGGCTCCGTAATGCAGGAATATCCACTGAGCAGACAGGTGAGCCCTGACAGAGTAACATGGCACATGAGGGGGCTGCTGCAGAGCCAAAGCAGCACACAGCAATGATGTGCCCAAATATAAACAACCATTCACTCCAAACTGAAATGAGTTTTAGACAGAAGTCAGTACGCACACGTCCCAAGGAACACATGCACCCATGTGACGCAGCATTTAATGACTGCACTTCCTAGCCATGTGCATCCCACAAACCTAGTCACAAATCCCTTAATCACAGGTCAAAATACGTGTCAATGTCTGCATCGATGGGGTCAGGAGAAGAGGGCTGAAACGTCTGGTTTTTTTTTTTTTTGTTTTTTTTTTTTACTAGAAATGTCAGCTTCTGCAGAAGGGCAGCAGCACTCAGAACAGCTGCATCACCAGTGACCTCCAGGACCTGCATCCAGGGAAGAAAAAACAACACACACTAAGTTTACTTTAGAAGTTACTTATTTTTACAGCATGCTAGGAAATGAAAGACTAGTTTGCTTCAGTCCCTGAAACACCCAGAATAAGCTTTACACCAAGCTGGACACACATTTGGTAGCACGTTTACGTAGAACAGGCGACGTGCTCCCAGCAGACCTTGGCAGAGATCTCGCTGCGGTACCTCAGATTTGTAAGCAAATCTGAGCAAATCATCTCAGCTGAACTCCAGCTTCCATTATGATGCAGGCTCAGCGTTCAAACTAAAAGTAAAGCAGACAACCCTAAGTGTTCTCCAAGCAAGTTTAAAAAATGCTGCCATCCATCAAAGGCAAAGGTTTTTTTTCCCCATTAGCATGGGTAAGTGTTAAAGACACATGGTGACACAAGGTGCAAAAGGAAATAATTGTTCAAACGCAGCTGAGCGGGTCAGGAGCCTTTATCCTCCGCTGCTCGCAGAAGCAAGTAACTGCATCTTCAGCCTTTTAAGCACCTCTGAAGGTCTGGTCTCCTAAATCAGGGAATTAAATCTATGACTACCAGAGTGTGCAACAGGAGAAAGGATCGAGCTAAAGGGAGGAGGGGGAAAAGAAGAAGCTTCTAACCAAATAGGGTATTTTCAGTCTGCAACTGAACTCTACTCTTTAGCCAAGGTAAGAAGATGTACTGTACATAAGAAACTGTACCATTAGGGCAAATAAAAAACTAGTACCTACACTGTGAAGACTGCAGAGATTGTTAATATTTATGAAGTCTGAAATGGCTTCAAAGACTCCTTACTTCATTTTCTTTTGTCATAACAAAAAGCAGAGCTAACTCACTTCAAGGTGAGTTCGCCACTAAACTATTATTGTTTTAATAAATTCTGACCTCCTAGGAAAAGGCTCCACTTCTTTGCTTTGCCCCTCCACACCCCTATGACTGACAACAACCATGAGCTGAAAAGAGAAAACCTGCACTTTTCAGAGACTTAAAGATCAAAATTCATAAATCCTGCCAGCGCCCGACATTACGACCCCAAAGCTACGTTTAACAGCTGCATTTCTGTGCACAGATTATTCCACAGACAATCTCACCAACGTGCAAGGCCAGGATGGCAGGCAGACGGAGCATCTGTTTTGAAAGGCCTTGATCAAACAACACTGTCAGAAGCTTCTCCTCCCATCAAACTCTGTGTCACGAACACAATGCGTTAGAGGGAGCCATCTCTGCTTCTGTAGCGTGGATCCTGCCATGCAGGCAGCATTTAACACAGAAAAATAAATCTATATAGGGGAAAAAAGGAACCAGTGTTGCAGGATAAGGCTAGAAAATTGCATACTTCATTTGGGCCTGACACAGTCTGGTTTGGAGAATAGAGCCCACAATGCAGGATGGCAGATATTCTGCATGTGGGACTGGCGTCTTCTGGTAACAGCCAGGACTTTGGGAACTCTCAGAGTAACACTGATAAGCCTGACAAACACTGGAGTGAGAAGAGGGGGGGGAAGAGACCTTGGACCAGCCACCGAATAGTTGCCTAGCTGTAACCAAAAAGATGCAGCAAGGTGCTCATGCATGGCTAAAGAGCATTCATTTTCCAGACCTCTAAGAAACAAAACATCAGGAAATGTGATCTGTGACTTCTTAAACGAAAAGGCAATCATCATGAAATTTTTAATGGAACTATACGTCACACAGAACACAGTCCAATATCTCCAAGAATAGGAAAGATGGTGACTGAGTCAAAGCTAAACTACGATTTTTCACAATGGCATGAAATGAAATGAGGTCAATGTTAATTTTCCAACAGGTCGTTACTTTGGAGGTTAAACAGTTAATGCCCCCCCTTAGTGTGAAGTCCCTGCATGGAAGAGCAAATACTGAAGTACCAAATGATGCTGAAGACACTGCACATATACAGAGTATTATGAACAGACAATGCTTCAGATTCCAGAAGCATATCTGAATTCAACAGCAGCATTAATCACTTCTCAAACACTGCATAAGTTTCCTTACCAAAACAAAATACAGCCTATTTTTTCCCCCAAGCCTGCTATTCTCAAACAACACAGAATGCCTGACATCTGATATTGCGGTAATGAACTCCTTCCACACCACGCAATGGCAGGAGGGCAACGGGCAGTGCCAGGGGGCCAACCTTGCGCTGGCCAGGGCTGTGCTAGCCCTGCTCATCCCTGCAGCAGCGGGGCTTTCTCCCCTAACGCGGGCTCCCCGAGGAGCGAGGCCAGGCTTTTCCAGCTGCTGCCCTCAATTCCTCCTCCCCCATGGCACTTACGTCACAGGCCTCAGTGATGCTCCAGGCAGGCAAGGACGGAGGAGAACGGCTCGGTGCTGCTTCACCCCGCGCTTGCTGGCACCACAGCTGCACCTCCCAGCCCCCGGTGGGCACCCCCAGCCCCACGCCTGGTGAGAAAGCCGGGTTTCAGCGCTGCCACAGTTAAAAATCAAACAATAAACACCAGCCTGACACCGCACCTCAGCCCAGCCCTACCTGCCACCAACCAGAACCACCTCTGGGAGGTCACCCGCTGAGCTGCGAACACGCAGTGCCTCGTCTTCAGTGCAGCCCAGCATCAGCCCCACGTCGCCTTCGCTGTGGTGGAGAAACCAGCCCAGCGTGCCTGGGGCCACGGCATGAGAACAGTGACACCTAACTCAGGCTGCCAGGGATTTCTGTGCAATCTGGTACCAAAATGTGATCAGCTGATCTCGTATTTTACCCATTTCACAATCAGTAGGCTACGGATCCAACGTTGGCTTCAGAGGAACACAGCTAGGACTGGGCAAGCCCTCCCTCCCTGAACAACTGCATAACTAAACGTGGCAGACAAAAGGTTTCAGACAGCTCACACCTCCAACTCTGAGGAACCAAACTACTTGTCACACAGTAAGGTGAGACACAGTCAGACGTGGAGCACAGACACCTGGCATCCCTGCCTTACTGAACACTTCCACTCCTCACCCACATCCAAACCCAAGAACTAGTCCAACACTTTTTCCACACAAGCCTAACAGTGCCACAGCTACCAACCCCTGCAGCTGTGGTAACGAAGCATGACAGTAAAACCTGCTGCTGGCAGACAACCAGCTGCCATGTACCCCCACTGGCACCACAGGTGCCCCGAAGCCCAGGGGGATGCACAGACCAGGTTCGAGGCTCAGAACGCACACACGCTCCTGTCAGACTGTCTTGCGGGGCTCCTGGCCACCAGCTCAGGCTGCACAACGGCCTTCACCCAGCAACAGCACCCCCCAGCCGCCCCAGCAGCACCTCTCCACTGTGCCTCACAGCCCCACATGCCCAAAGGAACCAGAGTGCTTCCCACAGCACCTCGCTGGCTGTCTGCAGCGGGCATACGGCAGTCCCCAGGTCAGCCGGGCTCACCCAACGATACAGGACCGTGCCAGCTTCACAGCAGCGGCACTGCCGGCCTCGTTTTCCCGCCAGATGCCAGCAAGCAGGGTGGTCGAGCAGCTCCGAGAGGGACGCTGCGCCCCAGCACGGTCCCTAAACAGCAGCAGCAGGAAGGCCGGACAGCACTGTGCTCGCGCACAGCGCTGTGACCTCTGCGGGACTCGACGAGACCCAGCCCCACGCCGACCCACGCTGTGTTTGCTCCTCTGCTGCCTGCGCCCGGCCCCGCGCCTCAACGCCCCCCAGCGCAGCGCGGCGCCGGGCTGGGGGCTCCGTTCTCGCGGGCGGACGAAGCAGCGCGGCCG
>VXAV01004022.1:77000-102084 GCA_013399715.1 Alectura lathami
GGCGGCGGCGGGGTCGGGGCTGCAGCCCTGCCCGTGGCCCCACAGCCCCTGCAGCGTGCCCGAGGTGCCCGCAGGCTGGGCTCCAGAGCTGTCCAGAGCACGGCAAAGCAGGCCCGCAGGGAAGGGGTCAGCCCTGTGTGTGCGCATCTCTTGCCAACGCTACAGATGCTTGGATGCTCGTTAGTAAACATAGAGCACCTTATGCCATTGCTCATGCATCATCTGCTGCCTCCTGCACTGCTGCTTTTAACCCTGGTTTCTTTTCCGCAGCTTAAGAAATGCAGTGAGTATGTGCTGTGAGAAACCCTCCTATTTGCCATCCCTCACGTGTCCCCTCTTGTGGCCTGGGGGACGCAGGGAGCGCATAGCCCAGCAGTCACCATGCAGCATAAGCAGCGTTGCAGAGCTCTGGAATAGATTTCTCTACCTCATGGTGTGCCCCGTGCGGTGCCCTCCGCCAGGCACAGCTTGGGTGTGTTTATATGGCAGGTGGTTCTGCATGCAGGCCCATGACGGATCGTGTTCCATCAGCCACCATTCTCCTCTTTCACGTCATTGTGTGCCCTTTGCTTGAGTGATGTCTCTAACTTTTTCTGAGATGAAGAATTTATGAATCAAAAGCTGGGGGAGTGGATCCATGCGAAGGCTGAGTCAGATCGTGGAAAACGAGAGCCAAGAGTGTGCAGTCGCATGGGGCATTTACAAGCAGGGCTTCATTCATCTCCATATGCTGCTGCTGGTGCTGCCAGTAACGCTCTGGGTTCTTGGGCTGCCCTGGGAACACTGTTTGGTCCTCCTGGGGATTTACTCTACAGCCTCCATAGTATTTTTGTCATAATATGTGCTTTTCCCGAAGAGGTTTTATTACACTCAACACATGCTAATCACAGGAGGAATTTGACAATATGAATGTAATTCCCACACCCTCCTCTTTGTTCCTAGTATTTGATGTGTAAAGGACTGACAGTTCAGTTCCCAGCAGCAATTTTTCCCTCCATACTGGCGAGATTTGCTAATTATGAAAACAAAATGAGCCTTTCCCTGAGCGTGTGCCCCTCTTTGCTTCCTATTTCTTTCCTCATTCTGCTAATGATACCCAACTCCTCCGTGGTAATTTTGGAGCTGCAGGAAACGTAGGTTTGTCTATGAAATATTTCTCTAGATGCAAAGGGAGCCGGAGAGCAAGGTCTGCTGTGGGCTTAATGGTGTCTGGGGTTTTATTCCCTGGCAGGGAGGTGTAACTGCAGGGAGTGCAGTAATTAATGTAATCAGCATTGGGAAGGAGGGAGGGTTGTTGTGAAAGAAATACATCTCTTAAAAGTTTCAAATGTGAGATCTAAGCGGCAGTTCCAGTGACCTTCATGATTTGTTTTTCAGACAAAAAACAACAGCCCAGCAGAATGGTGTCATTTGCCTTCTCCAGGGCCTTACCCGTTATTCCCCTTGGTTTTAGCCTTCCACTTTCCAGGGCTGCATCCCACACTGGGGCAGCAGCAGCACCTCTTCCCTGCCCCTCGAGAGGTGCTGCTGTGGCCGGGAATTTTTTCCTCCAGCTGCTTATTTCCCCTCTCTGCTGTGCCAGGTCTTTCTTTCTTCTTATGACCCTCCATGTTTCTCCTGTCTATGTCTTATCAACCGTCCAGTATTTCTGTCTTGCCAAACATTACACTAGTTGCTTTTCTGTGCCCCTTCTCTCTGCTTTTTGTCCACTCATACCTTTTCTCTCATTTTTGTCCCATTTCATGTCCTCTCCTCCCATCTCTTTTTTTTTTTTCATTTCTTCTGTCCTGATTTTTATATCTTGTCTTGCTGTCTTCTGTCTGAAATCTCACTTCAGAGCCTTACTCTGCCTTCCCCTTAATGTTTTCCTCGTGCTGCTCGTTTGCTCGTTGTCCCACACTGTCCTTTCTCCTGACTTACATTTACATAGATACGTATGCATACAGATATATATGTGTGCTCCACTCCGGATCTTCCATTCTCCAGCCAAAACAAAGAACATGCTGATAGTCTGATCCTACTGCATCTCTTTGCCATGCCCTTCCTCAGATGCATGTTGTCAGGTAGATCGCTTCTGAATTCACAAGGGAACTTGGGGAAGCAGCTTGTTCAGGCTGCACTGTAAACAGGAACCCAAGGAACTAATGGGATTTTCTGCATATTTGTATATTTCATTTTGGCAATGAAAAGTCTATAATTTTAAATGAGGGGCACTGCTATCTATTTAACTTATCCTTTGAATCCTGCACTGACCCAAAATAGGACCAAAAGATGCTTTCTTTCCCCCCAGCTGTCTTGTTTTACACCTTTGTTAAGCCACTTTTGTGTAGCTATTGTGAGAGAAAAGCTTTTTTCCTTATTGGGGCTGAGCTCTCACTCTGAAAAGGGCTCCGTGTGGGGCGAGGCTGGGATCCTGGCTCACCCACTTCCCTTTATTCTGGAGCCAGGCAGAGAGGAGAGATGTGACTGCAGGATCACAGGCATTGGGTGGGAGGCAGAATAGATGCATTACCCAAAAATGCTATTCTAACCTTAGGGAATGGAGGGGTGGAGTTGTTTAATAATATTTTTCCTTGCCTATCACTGCAAACAGCATCACTGGGGATCAAGGGCAAGTGTTAGAGTTTGCTATTTAAATAAGACACTTAATTCTGAAAAATCTGATTTAATAATTGAACTATTTTATTGTCTTCCGAAAAGCATTTCTATTTCATTCAACTAGCTGGCTGGAATGAGCACAGCTCCATCCCACAGATCCCACCTCCGCCTCCTGGCAGCTTACCTGACTCATAAAGGGAGTGGGGGATTTTGTATGCCACCTACATCCACTCAGTTTCCCTTTGTGGTGAGAGTTAATCACCACTCTTGTCATATTATTTCACCGACCCTCCTGAAGATACAGTGTGTCGGGTTGAGTATTTATCTTTCAAACCATCCTGAAAACTTCTTGTGGAATTGTTTGGTGGTTTTTTTTTTTGATTCAGTGAAAATACACAGGTGGTCCATTGTAATAAGTTTTTCTGTGCTAGGTGTTAAAAAGTGGCAGTTTACTTGGGTTTACTGCAGGATCAGGGAAGAGAGAGGTTCCATTTCCAGAGGACTCATCTCTGGCATGAGATGGATGGAGGGGTCCTTCCCCCAGTTTGTCCCTGCAGGAGGAAGGGATGGTGGGGCTGCAGCCATGATGATGAAAGGATTTTTTGGTTTGGCAGCAGAGGCAATGTTCCTATCAGCCAGAGTTAGGTGAAATGGGCATGCTTTTGGGCACATCAAGTCTCTGTTTATAACCTGTTTATATAACCTGTATAGCTCTCTCACTTGTGAGGGAAGAGATTATATGTAGTAGGCTGGTATTTGTCAGGCTGAAAATACTGCACGGTTGAAGGCGTATAGATAGGTATGAGAACAAAATGCAAAGATGGCAATGCACCGTGCAGGGGGCAGTGGAAGAAGGCACAGGGGGAAATGAAAACACTCCTTCAGCAAGGTTCCTCTGTGTCACAAAGAGGATGCAAATTGCCCTAGGAGGTGAGAGGAAGCTTGAGGAGAAAATGTGGCATTTTTGCAAAAGAAATTGCTGTAATGAGGTACAGGAAGGCCAGAGAGGAAGGAACAGTGGAGAATACTCTGGAGCTCAGTGCTTAAAGAAAAATCTTAGTATGAAGGAAAAAAAGCAGCTAATGATCCGCTTGTCCGGCTAACGGGCCAGAAAAAGCATTTCATACAAGTCTCCTTATTCCTCTGTCAGAAGGTCAGGCAGAATCGAGGAATAAGAATACCAAAAGGAAATGAACAGTTGACAAACACAAATGAAGGGTAAGGATGTAGCTAAAATAGCAGCAGAGAAGGAGAAGTGGTACTTTGTCCTCTCTGGAACCTGAAAAATTATCAGGAATCAAGTGGGGAGCTGCAGGACAGCAGGCAGTGAGCATCCTGGGGTAAGGAACACAAAAGCACCCCATTGGGACTGAGCTTCTGACCATCCCCAGTACACATATGGGTTAGTTCTGTTCTTGATGTGTCTGAGCCTTACATGCAGGGCAGATACAGGAGCTCTGTCCTGAAGATAGGAATGCTGCAGCTGTCTCCCCCTTCCTGTCCTCTCCCACACCGGAATGAATTCCCTTGTTCTGTCCTCCTTTGTACTGTGGGTGCTCAGCCCAGCTCCATCATTCTTATTGATTGGGCTTCCTAAATAGCTAGGGCAGGATGCAAGACAGGGGCTTGGGCGTCCCCTGTAAGGATGGTAAGTTCCTGAAACAAGGGCAGTAGTGAACTCTGTGGGGTGAGTGCTCAGAGGGGCACCAGCAGCGAGGAGGCAGAGCAAGGGGTGAGCGGTTCAGTGAGGGAGAGACATCTTGGGAAACTAAAGGTGTGGGAGCCTCAGGGGGAAAATGAGCGTAGGAGGATGGAGCCACGGATGTTTAAAAATAACGGTACGAAACAGATAATGTGACATGTTACACTGGCTGCGTTTGACAACCCCTTTGTGTTTTGAAAAGCAAGTCCTACCTTGAGGCGTTCTAATTGCTGCCTACAGACAAGGACCGCTGGCATTTGGGCTGTCACTCTGTCCTCCAGCCCTCTTCTCTTCACTGCTGGTCTAGTGGCTGCCACTGAGTCCACAGCAGAGAACTCTTTGCACTCCTGCCTGACATATGTATTGACTTATCCTTAATTATGTTTTGATTTCTTTGGAGGGAGATTGTCTTCTTTAGCTGGTGGTGGCTAGTATGCTGAATCCACCTAATAATGATGCTGTCCACTGCGTTAGGGCTGAATTAAAGCACCATTAAAACACCAGTCAGTCGCATGCAGGCTGTGCGGTGTGGAATTTGGGCGTGAGCTGACCTGAAGCACATTTTTCCACTGTTTCTGGAGAACTGCAAGCTCCTCAGCCCCGAGGCTGTTCAGTCAAAGCAACGTGTTAGCCTCGATACCAATATCACGTGTTGGATGGCTGCACACCTCCTCTGAAGCTCCTGGCACTTGCAATGGGTGGGAGAGAAAGAGGGAAGGAATAATGAGAGTAATAATGAAGACAGAATGCAAAGTGAAAGGCCTCTCTGCATTTTGGTAACAGTTCAGCAGCTCAGCAATACGGAGCAGGAGGGGATTGCCTGGTTAATGCAGACCAGCTACTTGCTATTGCCAGAGCCGTATCCTAGGAGTCTTTTCAAAAAAAAAAAAAAAAAAAAAGGATCTGGTGTTTAAACTATGGAAGACACAGGTTTCGTCATCTCTTCCCTCCTCTTCCTCCCTCTCCCCCCCCTTCCAGGTAAGGGATGTGAGGTTCCTACGTCTCATCTCCAGTGTAAATCTGTTTGTGAACATTATGAAGCAATTTACTGTCCGTTCTTCTGCCAGAGTATACCTTAAAGATTCTCACGTCCTTTGTGTTCACCCCGGAGCTGTTCTGCTGTGCTGTGCAGGCCATGCTTGCCTCGTCTCCTGCCCTGGGAGAGGCTGTCCCTGTCCCCATGGCTGTGACCTCCAGCACTCGAGGACTGCTGCCAGTGGTAATGTGATCTGCGGGACCAGCAGAAGGGTGTCAGCAGCCCTGGGTTGTGCTCCTGATCCCTCACAGCCTGCTGCGAGGTCTGGGGAAGGGCACCAGCCTTCCTTTCCCTGCAGCAACAGTCGCACATCTTCCTTTTACAGGGAAATTGCTGTAATTGTGCCCAATTTATTGTTAATGTACACAATACAGTATTGTGAGTACCCTGCAGCAATGAAATCTGACACTTCTAGCTTGTGGCATGTTGTGCCACATGTCATTTTGAACATACCTGTTTGGTTTACAGATTCAGCCCACAAATCCTGCATTTGCACATTGCACTCACCAGCACCCGTTCTTTACAGTGATGATATTTCATCACTTCATGTGATGAAATGTATGCTTCATGCTTTCATGTATTCCTGACTTTTTCATTAATTGCATGCTTTCCAATATTATTTTTTCAATCGTTTTCAGAAAACGCTGAAATGTGGAGGCATGGGCACTGTAACTGTAGGACTATAATTGAACTTGGAGACTCTCATTTGGAAGAAATGTGGGTCACGATTGATTACAGCAGCGCACAGCACACCCTTGCTCGGCTCTGTCTCTGCGTATAGGAGGGAGCTTGTGGTACTTGCTGCCCAGTTCTGTTGAGCACAGAGCTATCTACACAGCACGAAGGTTCGCAAAAAGCTTTGCTAGGCTTGTTTCACCTGTGCCAAAGGGGACACATGGCACTGTGTCTGTCGTGATGTGCCTGTCACATCACTCTTAAAACATTTATTTAAGAAGGTCTGATCTGCAGTCTGTTTGGGAACATAGCTCTCCTCCTCAGTGTGCTTTTATATCCACACATATTATATCCAGTCAGTGAGCATTTTGGGATATGATCTCTGTTCTAGTGTCTCTTTGCTACACAAATTATCCGTAGCAATGGTGAAGGTCATAGAAGCCTCCTGAAACCTGGGGGTGGGTGCTGTAGGAGGGAGAGTTGCCCTATACATTTTCACTGGTTCCCACATAACACCTGCCGGTAACTCAGAAGCAGCTCTCATCTCCTGAGCTTTCTAATCCTCTCTCTACCATCCATTCTGCACTTGTACCTTGCAGGTAACAGGTTATAACTTTTCGTATTTTTCGCCATGGCTAAATCAGCACATTTTTGATGGTACTTTTTTCAGCACTGATGAAAACAGCCAAGAACTTTGGTCATTCTTCATCGCTCCATAAAAGTTCTAACTAAAAAACTAGTTTGCTTATATGCTATAGCAGTTCTTCAGACTTCTTGTTATTGCTTGTTTAAAGACCATGGCTCCACCTTAGAAGGAACTGTTGAGATCCAGCAGGCTCAGTGAGTACATGGTCTTCTGCTGCACCCTGCATCGAGACACAGCAGCAGGCTGACCGCTATCAGGTCCAGTTAAATTGAAGTGGGGTACAAAGGGAGTACAAGGCTGTTGCTTAAGGAAATGGTTTGTGGCAGAAGCAACAAATCCTTGTAGCTATGAGACTTGGAGAGGATGCTGGTGCTGAAGTTCATGTTGTGTTAAGTTTTTGACCTGCTGATAAAATGCCAGGATGAGGGCAAGCCTGGTTCTGTTCTCTGTTGGAGTTTTAGTACCCAGGGTATGGAGGATGGTTGTGACAATATGCATTTCTCTTAAACCATGGCATTCTTTGTGAGAAATCTGACTGGAGTGTAATTGTAGCAGATTATAGTACTAGATACACTTTCTTAAACATTTAAAGGGTATTGATCTATTGAAAACATCGTTTTTCCTTTTTGCATTTATTAGGTCCTGTTTGTCAAGAGTGTAGATCAGAGAGATTCCATAGCAGGTAGCTGTCAAGTGGTCTTACAAAGAGCAGTTAAAAGTCATGTTAAATAGCTTTTTTACTTACATGACTATTTGCAGTAACAAAACCCTGAAAAACCATGGAATCTGATTTCTTCTAAGTACTGAACCTCCTGTATTTCAGTGGAAATCAATGCTGGCTGTTGGTGCTAAGCATCTCTAAACATCACACCTGTGGTTTCAGACCCAGGTTAAACCCCCATTGACTTTAGGCACTCTGATCAGGGTAACAACAGCAGTATTTAGCCTTCTGACAGTCATTCTTCTTGCAGTACCTGTCTCTCTTGCTGCTTTGCTTGGCTCATGAATAAGGTTTTATTCTCTTTAGAAATTCAGTGTAAGTTCCCTGCAGACAGCCCTGATCTATGGTCCTGCTCTTTACTTTGTGTATAAGCATCTCTGATTGATGCTCCCACAACCCTGAGAAGTACTTGCAGCTTGGTAGAGGTAGCACAAGAAATTACAGCTGTTGGTGTTCAAAAATGTGTTTTCTAGAATTGTAAATGGAAATGCCTGCAAAGGAAAGCAAAGCAAAGGATACTGCGAGATTCCTGGACTGAACTCACAGGTAATGTGCAGTCTTATCACAAGCAGTGATAAGGAGCAGGCCCGGGGTTAGGATGCCAGTGTATCTCTGTGCTCTGTTCTGACGGTATTTCTTCTAAAGCTGCATGTCACATTGAGCATGGTGTGCCTGTGTCTGGGAGTGACCTGTAGCATTTCTTTATATGTTATGGAGAAGGGGGAACCTTCAATTTTAGCATATTTTCGTGGTCCAGTATGTATGCATGAAATCTCTTCACTAGAAGAATTGCATATGTGTATCCGAAGTTAAAAATTTAGCCATTTAAATGATAGCTTTACGGGAGCAATCAAATAAAATACAGCAGAGCATGTGGGATTGGGGATGGGGTGTTATTATTGATATGGAATTACCTGGAATCCTGAAATCAGCCCCTTTGCACCTCCACATTTAGAAGAAATCAGTCATTTCGGGTCAGTCTACCTTATTCTAGGAAATTATTTTCCTCATTACTTCAGAAGAAAGCAAATGTTACCTCATCATCACATGCTAGACAACATGCCAAGAGAAAAATTCTTTCCAGTCCAAAACATGACTATCAGTTTCTGCACATGAGGGAGCATCACCGATGTCTCACTGTGACTCATCATGCTTCTGATCTGCTTTACTACCTAGGCAAAGCTTGCTGCTGAATAACCATAAAATAGCTGCCTGTTTTCTCAGTTGTCACTGCTTAGTGGCACCTGTTGCATGGGAGAATTCTTGCCTAATAGCTCCGAGGTGGGTTGCCATACGTTATAAAAGGGAGGGGATTCACCATTAGCAGAAATGTGCTGTTCCAACAACAGCCATTTGCTGACATCTGGTAATTTGTAAACTGTATTTAACAGATCTTCTGTCTGCGCTTTTACAAGCGCTTGTGAGCAGATGAAGCTGTTAGAAAGCCTCTTCTTTTCTGTGGAAACATTCTGTAATTTGTTGCCCTTCTTTGTGTTTGAAAGAAAAACAAACAGCAGCAGCAAATTTCACTTCAGGTTTCTTGACGTGTAGGATTAAAGCCAAGTTTATTTTACATCACAAGATAAATTAAGGAAAGGGATGATAATTGGACAGAACGAAGGAAACTTTCATATGTAGGGGGCAGAGTACAGAGCAGGATCCTGTTGGCTCTCATTTATTCCAACAAGGATTAAAATAGATCATCAGAAGACCAGCAAATATCAGAAGATTATCAGATGTCAGAAAGATGAGAGCTTCAGTTTGGAGCTTTGGAGAGGAAAAAGAAGGAAAAATCTCAGTGCCATTTTCACCTCTGCATGAGGAGAGGTCCAAAAGGCCAGGAAATGGTCCACGCTGTGTCATCCCTGTGCACCACTGGCACTCGCTTGGCGGTGGTTTTACAGAGTCAGCAGCAAGCCCAAAAAATGGGAAAGGGATGCTGAAGGATCTTTTCTGCCTGTCTAGCTATCAATATATTAGGCTTAGGGAAAGCAGAGGCAGCATCAGGCTTCACATATGATTTCTCAGCAGGACTTTTCCATTTCAGACCTGCTCTGCTTCCTGGCAGCGGGCAGGCTGCTGCTTACAGCTTAGGACTGGCTGGAAGAAATACTGTGGTTGGGTTTGCTGTTAGTTTTCTGAGGAAAGGGGAAAAAAAAGATGCCAACACTGATAACTGATTGACTCACAACATACAAAGTAAAGGAAAAATGTGCCTACAGATTTTCCTCAAAAGCCTGAATCCTTCCAAACCTCACCTTGATGCTTCCAAGTGCCTCCTCTTGCATGGGCATACCCTGTACCCCAGAGAGCTGGGGACCAGCATCGTCACCCCTCCTGTAGGCTTGTAGGAGTGTCTCCAAGGGTGGAGACCCCACAACCTCTGTTCAACCTGTGTCAGTGCTGGGTCACACTGTGTAACAAAGTTTGTCGTTGTGGCAATGCTTCCAAACACAAAGATACCAACTATTAGCCCTTCAGGTTTTCTTTTTCTTCTTTCTTTCAACAGTTTGTTTTGTTTTGTTTGGTTTTTAAGGTAGGCTAGTTTTCCCTCAGCAAACTGTCCTCATGGACACCGTGGGAATAATCCCACCAATTTCACCCCTGTACCAGAGCAGAGCCTGTCTGTGTGGCACACTATGCTGTTGACAGAATTCTAGGTGATACCATGGGCCATTATTGACATTATTTGTTTAGCACCTAGCAGCCTCGATCAGGCCCTTTGCACTAGGCACTGTCCAAACAAACTGGAAGACAGGCAGCAAGTTCCCAAAGAAGGTATTATTTAGCTATTAAACTTTATTCTATTTATTCAAAGAAATAGGTGGAGAGAAGCAATGACACTGAAGCTTTTGTGCTAATCTCTGAACTTTAGTATCTTTGCTCCTCTCAAGGGAGAAGAGCAAGATCCTGATTGTACTACCCAAGGGCTTCAGTGAGCTGAACAGTCAGAACTGTCCTGTAAGCACAAGAAACAGACACTTCAATTTTTAAGTTGCAGTGTTTTTTCAGCCAGGGAATTAGCCCAAGAGAAAACAAGGCAAGCGCACAACTATTTATTGACTTGAAAGAACGCTTTTCCATTGAAAAGACTTATCTTTGTGTCTGCAAACAAGAACAGTATGGGGCTTCTTTTCCCGATGTTGCTTTTAAAGTTGAGGAAGAAGGAACAAAAATTTTGTTTTTTGAGGAAGAAAACACAGTGTCTGTGTGGGTCTTGGGGTGCATCCTGTACTTCTGGGGCAGTTTAGGATTTACCTTTCCAAATCACCCCACTGGGAGAAGAATTAAGATGTGCATCAGTGTCAAGCAAATCGTTTGGTTGAAATCATGTCTGTGGAGGTTTGATAGAGAAGATAAGTTGTTCTAGGAGGGCGTGCCTAGATGCCGCGAGTCCTTCTCCTCATTTGAGTAACTTGGTCTGGAGGTGTGCCTGCCCATGGCAGGGGGTTGGAACAGGACAGTCTTTGAGGTCCTCTCCAACCCAAGCTATTCCGTAATTCTATGATTTCTACACATGCCATCAGCCGTGAAGATCCTTTTTCTTCTCTCATCTCTCTTGGCCAACTGACTGGCATTCATAGGCCGTCTTCGAGGGAGGGACAACCTCAGGAGGGGGCTGGAGACTGCAGAGCTGTGAAAGTCCAAGCCCTAGGGTGATGCTGGGAGCTGATCCCCCAGCAAAGCCTCCAAGAGACTTGCCTTCCTAGGCAGCACTCGAACACAAAAGCCTTTGTATTAATAGACCAGGCTGCAGCACAGCTATTCCCTTGACCCACGTAATACAACACATGTAAATTTGTAGTGTAGAGGAGACATCCACTTTTATGACCTGTTTACATACCGCCTTTTGTTACTGCACTCCTTGACGACAGCAGGCAGCTAAAGGTCAGGGCTCTGCAAGTTCTGGCAGAATGAATTAAAACTCAGAGGGAGAATCCAGTGTCTTTGACTTAAGCCTGCTCCCCACAAAGCAGAAAGCACCAAATAGCCAGAAATGATTGATGTCCATGTAGCTTGTGTCAATCAACATGTAGCCCTTTGATTTTTTCCTCCTATCTGCATTCCTGCTTCTTCATCAGGTGATTCCTGCCACCTCCTCTGAGCTTTTCTACTCCTTGGAATTTTTACTAACTAACTAATACTGAGAGATTCCAATATTCAGTTGGTTAGCTTAAAACTATGTCCCACTGTAATACATGATGTAAAACAATAGCCAATTAAATACAGACACTCTTAAACTTTTGTGCAAATGACAAAAGAAGGGGTCTATTGGAGTTAGTAGTAACTGTATAAAATAGTTTTATGCAGTCTCATGAAAAGGTGGCTGCAGTTGTACCACTCAAGTATCTCCAGCCCATTTCAGAGACACTTAATTTAATCCATGCTGCTGTCAATGTTTTCTTTGGAACTTCAGTGTTCCTCTCAGAAATATGTCCATTCTCAGCCCATATTTACAAAGCAGATGCCAAATGGGTCTGGGTTCAGTAATGTTGACGAAGCCAGTGCCATGGGAATTTAAACAGAAAACAACACAAAAACATACACAAACCAGCGCGGTTCTCAGTGGCAGTTCAGAAATGCTTGCACAGAGTCATGGGGCATTTGTCTCAGACTCAGAGATACCCCTGGTGCAGACTCTGACATCATTCAGTAGAACTGTACTGTAGGAGAATAAAAACGAATCTGATTTTTTGGTGTTCCTTCCAAGCAGCTCCAAGAACCAGAGAAAAGAGCTCTCAGGATGCCAGAACCAGCGAAGTCCACTTCTGCCCCTAAAAAGGGCTCCAAGAAAGCCGTGACAAAGACCCAGAAGAAGGGCGATAAGAAGCGACACAAGAGCAGGAAAGAGAGCTACTCCATCTACGTCTACAAGGTGCTGAAGCAGGTCCACCCCGACACCGGCATCTCCTCCAAGGCCATGGGCATCATGAACTCCTTCGTCAACGACATCTTCGAGCGCATCGCGGGCGAGGCCTCGCGCCTGGCGCACTACAACAAGCGCTCCACCATCACCTCGCGGGAGATCCAGACCGCCGTGCGCCTGCTGCTGCCCGGCGAGCTGGCCAAGCATGCCGTCTCTGAGGGAACCAAGGCCGTCACCAAGTACACCAGCTCCAAGTAGGCCGACACCCTATCCCCAGTGGGACCATTGAGCACAGGCACAGGTAGGCAGCTACAGTTTGGATGAACGTCACAGCTATTCTCCACAGCAATGGACAGGTTTGGGCTGGGCACGAGAAGATAGCTAGTGGAAGAGGAGATGGCTAGCTGAATGCTGGCTTATTTTCGTGATGGGTTCGGGACGTGCTACAGGTTCTGCACGCTGCACCTCAGGCGACACTGGTGGAGGAGGCCTCTGCTTTCACATCTCATCTGGAGGACTGGCTGCAGTATATCCAAATTCTCCCCTGTGCTTGGAAAACATGCATGGTTGGCACTGGCAGGGAGGGTGGGCCACTCCAGGGATATTGCCTCTGAAGTCTTCCTGGCTGCTTTCTTACAGTCATCCAATATAGGCTCCAAGGAGTCAGCGCTTGTGTCCTCCCTGTGGTAGCCCAGATCTGTCCTGTTGTACAGCAGCACAGCCTGTCTGTGCAGGCCACGTGGCATCACCAACGGCAGCAGCCGCCAGGCACAGTCCATGGAGCAAAATCTGTATTGAGCCAGCAGAGATCCTGCTGGGCAGTGGTGTGTGAGGCCTCTTTTAAAGATGCCATGACAATACCATGTGTCACCCCTCCTTGTTGCTCCTGAGGGAGGAGGAACGAGCAGACTGGTGGCACAGGCACGCGTGTCCTTGCCCGCCAGGATGCCAGAGCCACCAGCTGCCTCCCAGCTTGTGCCAAAGCATCTGGACAGACATGGGGAGCATTGGGACCCGGTTGCTACCTCCTCCAGCCGCTGCTTTGCCTGCTTTGAGACCTATTTCGGTGTGCAAGACATTGGTAATGCTGCTGCTTTTCAGAGACTTTTTGTGCCTGTGTGCTTCCCTCTGACATGATCACTGTAAGGGTGGACAAGGCGGAAGGTGTTTGAGGGGCTGTGGGCAGCTCACCTTGCCCCCGCCTTCCCTGCTTTGCTCACCTGCTGGCAAGCAAAACAAAAATTGGGGTTGGTTGGATAGGTAGGGACACTTAAAATATCACAGCATCCCAATAGTAGTTTACAGATTAAATCATTTTAAGCTACTTCACATATTCCACACATCTTCTCAAAGTCCACAGTACGGTAAGCAATAATAAAATCCCAGTAAAAGCCATACAGATTAGTGGAAGAATGTCTCAGTTACAAGTTTAGTATGCCTGGACTGCTGGATAACAAAGAGCACGTGTAGAAGTGGTGTGAAGTTGAAGCTTCCTACTCAAAACACAAAATTAGCCAACACTGAAAAAAATCAAAATCTCTGGTAGGCTGTGGCACTTCAGATCAAAAATAACCATGCCTTTAAAATAAGAATTGCTTTTTGCAATTTATTCTGTAAATAAAAAGAGCAGAAAAGACACTGGAACTAGAACTAAGTGCAGGTTCTGTCCAAAATCCAAGACGCCATTTTTAATGATACAAATTCCTACCCGTAAATAACAACCTTGCAGTACATCTCTTGTTTTCTACTATTATCTCCATCTTGTTTCTTTATCCTTTGAGTATGATGGGGACCCTTGACAAATTCATGTTGTTTTTGGAGATGTAGAATTCTGCAGCTCCAGAAGATTCAGTTATTTCCTGGTTTTATGAGAGCATTACAGAAATTTTCCAGTTGGCCTGAGGAAGTGACCACATGGACCTGTGTGACCAAGAGCACCGCAGAAACCCGAGAGCAACGTGAGCTCCCACGTGGTCACTGTGAAGAGCTAAGGACAAGTGACATCTTCCATCCCCCTAATGCAGCTTGGAGTTTGAACACTCCACAACCAAAAATAGGCTTTCCTCCCATGGTTTGCTCAGTGACAGGACGCAGCAGGGCTTTCAGCCACATCTCATACTGTAATTCCAGCAGGAATCACTAGTGCTATCTTTCAGAAAGAGCAAAAGCTGGGTCTCGAGATGCTGGCACCCACAACAAGCAGCTCCCACCAATGGCATCTGTATTTGGTAGCAGAAATCACCAACCTGAACCATTTGCCTGACACACTTTGGAAGTGACAGGTTAGCACTTCCTTTAGCTTTCCAATTAGTCAAAATCAGATACCAAAGATGGAAATGTACCTGCACTGTCATACCTGCAGTGTTGAGCCACTGTCACTGGCCCCTGTCCCACCAGAAATCAGAAAGCAGAGGATCAAAGGGGGATTTAGGCTGTTTCAGAGAGAAGTGGCAGTTTAGGACTGCAGAAATACTTGAAGGCTTAAGGGGGTTTTTCTGTTGTCTGAAGCCTGGTGACTGTGACTGATCATCTCCATTCACTTCTAGCTCAGGCTGTCGTTTCACACATAATTTGCTCTTCACTCTCTCTTCGTGTCACTTTTTGTTTGCCCCTGACAACCTGGAGGAGAGGACTGAGTAGCTGATCCAGGTTAAAATTAAACTTCTTTTTTTTTCTTTTTTTTTTTTTTTTCCCCTGACTCTTGCAGTGTTATTTTAACCTAGTTCTGGTGGCTGGTCTGATCTGTCATTGTCACACAGACACCTGTGGCACCAGGGGGAAGGGCTGATCCAGGAGAGGCAAGGCTGGCATCAGCCAGGGCTGCCTCAAAAGCAGTTGTGAAATCTGTATCTTTTACCATCTGTGCAAGCTCACTAGGATGGGCTTGGAGAAGAGACAGCAGAAAATGGTCTGATAGTTGAAGGATCAAAGCAGCATTTGTCCACTTATTAAACAGAGGTGTGGCATATTGCACAGGTCCCTGGTGAGACGGTGTTCTGCAGAAAAGGGGGGGTTCATACTTCAAGGTCTGTGCTTTTTAAAACTGTGTCTTTTCAGCTCTGAAACAGATAAAACGCTTTAAAAAAGAAAATAATATGCCAAGCCACACTGTCCCCACCTGGTCCCAGAAGCGACTCTGAGACAGTCCTGTGTTTTGCCAAAAACAAACAAACGAACAAACAAAAAAAACATATCAACTGCATTGAAAGCTGGAAAAGGAAACTGCAGAAGAGTAACACAGCATTGATACTAATCCTGTGTTAACCCCATGGAGGTCACTGCGCTGAGTTACTTGTGTTTTGTATGCAATTTAAGAGATCAAGTTAGTTGCAGTAGACCTACTCATGATTTCCCAAGGTGGGCTTAAAGTCCACCTTCACTGCAGATCAAAACCTACAGAACTGAGCAGACACCTGTATGGTCTGGAGGTTTCCTCATGCTCAGGACGGGTGGGTCTGTAGTCAAGGTTGCGGAAAGGAGTAGCACCACGAAGAGAAGGAGTGCCTGCCCTGGAGGTCACTGTGTGTGCTAGGAGGGGATGCCTGACCTGAGCCCAGTGAGGAACCCAGCCCAGAATAGCCACATGTGTCCTTCTGCCCTCAGGACAGAGGTGACCCCATGTCCCCACCACACCCAGATCAAGCTTGGCATGGCTTGTGCACAGTCCTGAGCCCTCATCCCATCACAGCATCTCCTGACACTTTACATCCACAGCAAATTGTTTACAGGGAAAGGCGGAATGTGAAATAAACCCTAGAAGTCACTTGCTGCCAGGAATCGGGAAGTTCCTTGGGACCAGCACCTGGGGAGCAATCTCTCATGCTTGCTGTCCATGCATGGTATCTTGCAGGCTTGTGTATACAGTTTTTCTGACAATAAGTGATACATCATGTATGATCTATGTTATATTACCGTTGTTTTATGAGACACATCACAGCTAATTACCTGTTTTCAGTTAAATGTACAAATAAAATGTAAATGCAGACCTGTTGGAAGCCAGGTGAGACCCAGCTCTCGGGTGTCTTTGCTTCTGCCCTATCACAGGGGCACGCGTGGCGTTTCTCATTCTGCTGGGGGTGGTGCGGAATGGGAGCTGTGTCCCAGGGAGGGGAGTGCTGCTGGTCATGGCGTGGAGCACACTCAGTGTGATGCCACCAGCTGCCTTGTCCCCAACACGAGTTACACCAAACCTACGTCTCCTTGCTGCCCCCGTTCCTGCATACACAGCCCACAGACAGTCCTTGCTTGTGGCATGCGGTGCCTGACACCACTCACGTGTCCCCCAGGGGCAGCGCTTCCACCTAGCACAGCCAGAAGCACTGTGAAATTCTTGGGCTGGAGAAGTGCTTCAGACACATTGGGAATTTCTGTTTATCTGACTTAGTGGTCACTGCCACTGGAACCATCTTTCTTTGGACTATGAGGTGTTTGTAGGCAGCAAACGTGGAGTAGGATTTAGCATCTGCAAACCCCAGGAAGAGAAAGAGCTTCCTTTTAAAGAATGGTCAGTAAGTACGCTCAAGTGAGGCACTTATCTGCTGGGCATCAGCATGACACTGCACTCACAGCAGTGGGAAGTGCGTGTGCCTTGCTGATGGAGAAAGAAGCTAACATTCAGATGCCACATGTTGGAGGAACAAGACTTCAGCTATTCTGTATAATAGAAATCAGAGCTAAAGAGGTTTAGAATCTTTCTAAACACAGACGTGTAAGTTTAGCACAATTCAGAAAAAGCAGCATTTAGAAAAAAATAGCCATTATAACTAACTGATCTGAACCAGTAGTACTTCTCTCCAAAGAAAAATTATGCTACTGCTAATGCTGATTTCCTCTCTGACAGCCCTTTGCAGATCAGCACCCACAATGCATTTTCATGGCAAAGCTGACACCTGGGCCTCGGGAAGACCCAAACCGAGTAACAAAAGATAGAACATAACCTGTGGTCATGCTCCTTCAGGATGTTTGGAGAAGGGAGCCAACATTTTTGTTTAGTTATTCAGTTGTTATTTGATGCTTATTAACTGGTTATTCAAAGACTGTTAGCTGAACTCAGGTGGCAAATGACTGAGGCTGTTAGCAGAACCAGAGGAAACTTTGAAAGAACAAGATTTAAAATAGGTAAAAAGAGGCAAACCATGCAATGGGCAGTTCATCTCTTGAGCCCTTTGCCAAAGGATATTGAAGGCAGAATTTATTTCAAGGACAAATTAGTGGGAGAAAAACCCACTGAGAGGTGCCAAATACATATAGACGATGTTTAAATGATTAGGGCTGGGAGAATATGAGAAGGAAGCTATTACATGTCTGCCTTACTCCTCCAGTCTTTCTTGTCTGTTCCCTCATAGTAACTGCTGGAAACAAGAAGTTGGGTTGGATAGACCAAAAGATGTCTACAAAAATCCCTGTGATGCCTCCCTTATATTCCTCATGAACTGTGGAGAGTTTCAGGCAGATTTCTTAGGCTTCTGAAGCTTAGAAGAAAGTACAAGAGAAAGCTTTTTATCTTTCTTTTCTACATGGCTCCTGCACTTGCCTTAGTGGTTCTGTGGATTGTGTCAGCTGGGCTTACATGGAAGATGTAAGAGATATTTTGTTTCTAAAATAGATTTAATAAACACAGATGGTGTGAGAAAGAGAGAGGAATGGCACTTCTGCTTTCTCATATAAAGGAAAGCTGTTCCCAAAATATTTCTCATTTTCTCCCTTAATGCAGTCGTTTTAAATATATATATATACACAATTTCCTGCTTTTTAATGTCCGTAAGGATAATCCTTCCAAAAAATTATCTTATAGAAGCTCTTACAAAATCCATTCAGAAAAAATACCTTTCAGATTTTATTGTCTCCTGGAGAGCTGTAATAGAAATGGAAAGATGTATGATTTGTAAAAGGTGGCACTGATTGGGTGTGAGGCACCAAAAGGAGCAAAAGGCAGGAGGCTGTAAGGGAGTGCTGTAAGAGTGGCAGGCACTGGTGGGAGCCTGAGGAGCCCACCAAGATGCAAGCACACACAACATGCAGCTGCTTGGGACACAGTGAGAAAATGAAGGGGGGGAGTAAATCCTGGTAACACCCAGAGGGGGAACAGAATGGAGAGCAAAGTTGCTGCCAGGAACAAAAGGGCGTAAGAGGCACGTCCAAAGCTGGACAGGCACCCGTCTAAGGGGAGCCTAGGAATCGTGATGAGGACACGACGGCAACATCCTTCATACTCCAAGTCAACACAAAGATGGATGCAGATCCTTGTATCTGTGTGCTGGGCAGGTGGCTTGGATATACCCATCTTGAGAGAACATGGGTATGAGAATATGAGCATGAGCAAGTCACAGCAGAACTGTTTTCAGATAAATTCACCTGCTGTTGGCTAATAAAATCACACTCCTAGAGGGAAAATATTGCACTGTTAATGTTATCGCCAGCACATCCCTGCTGCTGCTGCCTCCAGCATCTCAGCAGGTACCCACCTGCATCCAGCCCTGGGGCAGAATAAGTAGCTCATTCTCTGTGCACCTCTCCAACTTATTGCCTGTTCAACCTCCTCCTGTGCAGGCATGGAAGAGCACTCTTTGTACAAAGCACATTCCTATTTGCCAACATTGAAAAAATTGCCCAGGATCACTTTGTAAGTAAACCTGGAGATGCTTCTCACCAGCCTTGCCCCACAGGCCAGGACAGGTTCTAGAGGGTTTGAAAAATGTAGCCCCAGATGGGAGAAAAATGAGTGCTGTCAATATGAGCGCTCAGACTTCTCTCGTCGCCTGAGACTGTCTGGGAATGCCAACAAGAGAAGAGAACATAAGTGCATCACATTAAGTTTCACTAAAATAAAGGCAATGTGACGCTTGTTTTACCATTTACCATCTTCCTTTTACAGGCTTTCTCTATCTTTGGAGTGCTGCATCATTCAAAGGTTGCCAGAAAGCCTGGTCTTGCAGGCAGCAATGAAAACAGGCTAATAAGCCACTCCATTTCAATAAACCTGGCTTTGCAGGAAGATTCTGAGGCTCATTGCTGGCTAACCAAATGGAGAGGGAGGTGGTTGCTTTGGTTGAGTGGCTGTGTTGGGGTGAACGTTTGTCCCACAGCTTCCTCCTCCTGTCCTTCAGGTAATAACGAGTCACACCCAAGTGCTCACTTGAGAGCTGCAGCATCCTCCCCTCTCTTCTCACAACACCTCACCCATGTCTGCATGGACTCACCCTAAGCCCATGCTGCACTCAGACCCAAATCTAGAGTGGACCACCTGCAGCTTTAAGTGGACAAAGTCAGTGGTGGGAAAGAGAAAGAAGAAAATTCACATTCAGGCCCCCCTGTCCTGTCTGCAGCTGGCGGTTCAGAAAGAGGACCCAGACTCCTCACATTGCGGCTGACCCAGGGCTAACAAAAGCTGCCCCAGAGGGGTCCATCAGCAGCCCCTGGGCAGTTCACAGGGGAGAGCCAGAGCTCTTTTTAGCCTGGTTGATTCAGCGCAGAGAAACCTTTTTAGCTCAGCAGCAGGCACCTCGCTCCTCACCACGTCTCTTCTCAGGTTCTAAACACAAGGGGACAAAAGTTCTTACAGCCCCTCGACTCTGTTGATCCCTTGCACACATGCCTGTAATGCCATTCCTGACATTTAAAATGGGAAAGATAGATCTCTTAGGAATCGCAGGACACCACATGCACCATTTCTCTTTCAGAGCCAGCATAAGCAAATCGCCACTGGAGTTATTCTGCATTTGTAGTGTGGGATAATGAGTAACACTGAGCAGCAGCAAGTTCACTGCAAGCAGCTGCACACCATGAAACACGAACGCAAGGTCCTCCATGCCAAGGGGTATCATGGCAACCAAGAGCTCAGCCATATTTTAAAGGGATTAGGAGTGCATAGAAGGCAAGAAGAATTTTAATGACAAAAGGCCAAATAGATGCAAGTTTGCAAGCAAGGGGAGCTCTCTGCTTTACAGCAAAGTTAAGTAGTTACAAGGGAACAGCAGGAGCAAATCTTATCCCACCCACCAGCTGCAGTGTGGTTTGCAGCATCCTCTGAGTCCTCTGCAGCTTCTCTATACCTGTCAGCCTGGCCTGGGCCCTACAGCATGCAGAGGCACAGCAGAAATTCATGCCACAGGCACCCCTTTCACACAAATGAATGGTCAGTTTGGCGTGATCAGAAAGAAATACTCGCTTTTTTGGATATTTTTACCTTTTTTTTGGTAATTTACCATTTGGATCACATTTGTCATGTTATTTTCAGGATGCCAGGGCTCATTCTGGCTGTGGATAACTTTGACACCCAGTTACACAGTTAGGTGTTATTTAAATCTCCCACACATCTCTAACAAATCCAAGTGCCTGCACACAGGTGGAAATTCTAATCCTGCTTCTCATTCTGGATTCAAAACAGAAGTTGCCTTCTTAGCTGGGTCAGAAGATCCAAGCACTACTAACAGCAGCATCAGTTGTTGTTGTTAACCTTTATAAAATGTATTTTACTGTCCCTGCAGAGTGTTTAAAAGCAACCCCCTGGTATTATTTTAGCACTGAGACTAGTGTCCTACCCATACCTTGGCTATGTAGGGTTCCTGCACTTGTCAGATGAAGGCTGACCCAGAAGAGGTAGCTGCAATATCAGGCAGTCTTTCCAGTCCCCTCGAGTCACCCAGGTACAAGGTTTGCCTGGGTATTGTAAAAGATTTATCAGAAGACCTGTGGTTGAGCTGACATCTCTGATCACTCTGATCACTTTTGGGATTTCATAGCACAGTACATTGTCAGGTTGTGTTTCATTGTGCAGCTCTGCTCTTCTCCTTTACTGGCATCTGTGACTGAGCACTCACAACTGAGATTTAAGACGTGGATGTGTATTATTCAAACCATACTAAGTGTTATATTCAGTGTACCTTGCTAGAGGCCCAGGAGCCGTGCTCAATAAGCTCTAGTACAAGATCCTGCTTAGATTCTTGGGTGGTAAGTAAGTGGGATTTCATGAAGAATTAAATTTATTTTTAGTGAGGTGGAAAAACTCATTTTTCATCTTCCAAGACTGTTCTCCCCTCAAGTCAGCCAGTTAAGAATCCCACACAAGGGTGATGAGTCATGCAACCTAAGAGGGTAGTACCTTGTCCTTACAGAAATGGCTATGATATCATCTGGGTTTTGAGCCCTGAGCTGAAACAGTGCCCGTGCCATACTGCCAAGCTGAGTCACTAGGGCAGCCACAGGAAGAGAAGCCTTGGGCACAGCGAGTACACTCACCTGGAATCCAACCCGAAGCCCTGACCCTGAAGGACAACATACACACAGCTACTTCCAGCAACTGCCATATGAGCTGACTTAAACCTGCTGCTGACTGTTGTTTTCATTCTTGTAGATGAAGATAAGCTGGGAGTATGGTAGAGCAGTGTTTGGTATAAATCAGTCCATTGAAATGCAGCCAACTGGTGTCAGTGATGAAATAAAACTGAAAAGAATAAGTCCTCCATCACAATTATTTTATTTTTATTTCTGCAGTGCTAAAATAATCTGAATGAGAGCAGGTCTCTACAGCAAAAAAACTGTTTCTGTGACAGAACTCTCACACACAAGTACAAGGACAGGCTGGCAGAAGAGCAAGAAATGCTCAGGAGGAATCCTAGGGTCATTACTGGACACCATGGACCGAGACGAGCGCCTTTCCCTGACTCCTCTATCATGACCTGCCTCTTATGCACATTTTGTGATTGCTCAGTCTTAGTGTGGAGCCCTGTTAGTGAGGTACAGCACATACACTGGGTTCATGGCAGGAGGTGCTGCACACCACATGCTGCTATTCTGCCATTAGTAGGTGACATTGGATAGTTAAGATTTATGCCTGATACTTTGGTTTGCTGTACCCAGGAGATGGCTCCTTTCTAACAAAACTGGCCCTACAGAGTGTTGTCTATCACCTCGGATCCCATGCTTCACAGCATGCAACAGCAGCAGGATCCAGCAAGCAGGAGGTTGTGGCTGTTTCAGCTCACCATTAAAGTCAGAAAAATAGTGAGGTTAATCCTGGCTGCCTCTAGGTTAGAGTTTACAGATGCTCCTCACTAGTTTAGCAAACACACCCAGCATGCTCAGGAAATTTTCAGAGAAGATCACAGAATCACAGAGTGGCTGAGATCAGCAGGGACCTCTGGGTCCCTCTGGCCCAACCCTGCTCCAGCAGGGACACCCAGAGCAGGGTGCCCAGCACCACGTCCAGGCGGCTGCTGAAGATCCCCAAGAAGGAGACCCCACAGCCTCTGGGCAGCCTGTGCCAGGGCTCCACATCTGGACACAGTACCCCAGATGAGGTCTCACCAGCGCAGAGCAGAGGGGCAGGATCACCTCCCTTGCCCTGCTGGCCGTGCTTCTTTTGATGCACCCCAGGATGCAGTTGGCTTTCTGGGCTGCGAGGGCACACTGCTGGCTCACGTCCATCTTGTCATTCACCAGCACCCCCAGTCCCTTTGGTTAGGGCTCTACTCAATCCTTGCATCCCCCAGCTTGTATTGATAGTGGGGGTTGCTGCGACCCAGGTGCAAGACCTTGCATTTTGCTTTGTTGAAGCTCATGAGGTTAGCCTGGGCCCACTGCTCCAGCCTCTCCATGTCTCTCTGGATGGCATCCCGTCCCTCAGGCATATCGACCTTACCACGCAGCTTGGTGTCATCCTCAAACTTGCTGAGGGTGCATTTGATCCCGCTGTCAATGTCATTGATGAAGGTATTGAAAAATATCAGCCCCAGAACAGACCCTTGAGGGATACCACTCATCACTGATGTCCAGCTGAACATCGAGCCATTGACCACCACTCTCTGGATGTGATCTAGCAACCAGCTCCTCATCCATCAAAGAGTACACCCATCAAATCCATATCTTTCCAGTTTAGAAAGAAACTTCCCAGTTTGGAGAGAAATATATGCACATGGCACCTCTTGTTGCAGCCTTCTTTGTCAATGTGAAACCACAGGAACAACATCTGCTCACATCCTACCTTGTTCCCCACAGCTTTCCAGTTCTTCCGGCCCAGTGCTGGCCTCAGTACTCTTCCCTAACAGGCGTGGAGGTGCTAATTCCCACTCTGTCTGAACCTTTGCCTCCAGAAGCAGATTTAACTGTCTCCCCTGCAGCCCAGGAGAGGCCCATGGTGGAGCAGGCTGTCCCCCTGCCACCCATGGACACCATGCAGAGCAGATCTCCCCTTGCAGCCCTGGAGCAGCCCATGGCGCAGCAGAGGGATGTGGCCTGGAGGAGGCCGCAGCCCATGGAGAGCCCCTGCAGGAGCAGGCCCTGAGCCAGAGCTGCAGCCATGGAGAAGATCCTGAGGTGGAGCAGGAGGCCTGGAGGATCTGCTGCTCATGGGCCCCCGTGCTGGAGCAACTCCTGAAGGATGGGCCCCATGGTACAGAGCCGTGTTAGAGCAGGGCTTGGAGAGCTGCAGCCTCTGGGAGGCTCAGGTAGGGTAAGCCTGAGAAGGATGGCATCCTGTGGGTGGTGCTCCCTAAAAGTGGTGTGATCCTACTACAGCTTGGGGAATTAGTAGCACTTAATTACACAGCTCTTTGAGCAGTATGGATCTTCCTTACACACACTTTGTAAGAGTCACAAGCTAATGACAAATATTTGTTCTCTTTAACTGTGTGTAGCACGGGAGGACAGCTGTCCTCCTCCATCACTCTTACCACCTTGACACAACAAACGGAAGCTGACACACAGGTAAAATTCAGGCTGATTTTTGGACTGGACTTCACAGGCTTGTAATGTGAGAGCATGCACGAGAGAGAGACTGACATTTTACATGATCAGACAGTGGTAGGACAAGGGGAAATGGTTTTAAACTAAAAGAGAGGAGATTTAGATCAGATGTTGGGAGAAAATTCTTTACTCAGAGAGTGGTGAGGCACTGGCACAGGCTGCCCGGAGAAGCTGTGGATGCCCCATCCCTGGAGGTGCTCAAGGCCAGGCTGGATGGGCCCTGGGCAGCCTGATCCAGTGGGTGGCAACCAGCCCACGGCAGGGTGGCTGGGACTGGGTGGGCTTTAAAGTCCCTTCCAACCCAAACCGTTCTGTGATTTTATGATTCTATGGTTCTATGATTCTATGACTCTATGATTCTGTGATTCTGTGATTCTATGACTATGATTCTGTGATTCTGTGATTTCTATATGCTGGTAAGGAAGCCTAAGGGCACACCTAAGACATCACAGACGGTCCTGCCCATTTGCGTTTTAGAAGGTCCACTGATGGTGAATGCTTTATGGTTCAGGTGATGCAGGGAAGCAATTTGTTACTTCTGGTCACTGTAGCATTTCTGGATGCTGTGGAGTTCAGGTGAGTCACTGCTCTTCTTCAGAAGTCAGACAGAGTGGAGGGCAGGAGGCTGTAGCTGATCTCTGTTGTGAAATACTCCACCGGGCAAAGGCAATGCCTGAAGCTGCAGGATGACTGCCTGCTCCTTCCACCCAGCTCATCAGTCACAGATCAATACCATCTAGATCTGGACATCAATGGGAAGAGAGTCGGTGGAGTTTCACATGAAATAAAGTTTCACAGCAGTGGGCAGGTGAACTTAAGCCACTCTTTTGAAGCAATTCACTGTGTTGTGATCCCCCTGGAGTCTGAGAGATCATCTAGCAAGGTGAAGAAAGCAGTTGTCACCTGCATCTCTGCACTGCTGACCTGCCCAGCCACCCTCGCTGTGTATCCCATTGCTGGCACTTCATGTCACAGCTCCTGGTTTGGGCTGTGCCCACTTCCAGAGAGCAAGTCCTTAGGCTGTTCAAGTCTTTTCCTGTGGCTCAGCTAACCTCTTCAGTCCAGAAAAAAAAAAAAAAAAAAAAAAAAAAAAAAAA
>VXAV01004023.1:30428-42693 GCA_013399715.1 Alectura lathami
CATGTTATCTGTTTGCCTCATCCAGCCAAGTCAATTGAAATCTTGACTAAACATGCTCAGTGTTTCTGCACCATGGTTTCCCTGGACTGGCAGCATGACTGGTTCCATTGATCTCTTGTTTTTTTCCTTTCTGTTGCAAGCTTCAAAGTAAGAAATCTTTTTGTTTGAAGTTGAGTCTGTCAACAAAAATGTCTCTATGAGGCTTGCTGTTACTCAGAGCCACGTTATTCACTGCCGTTCAGGGCATTTCTGAGTGGAGGTGTTACATACGCTACACCTGCCATACCCTCAGCATACCCTGGTTTTCCTGCGATACAGTCCTGCACCTGACAACAATGGAAGCAGACGGTGCCCAAAGGCTGAGTCACATGGCCCTTTGGGTCTGAAATGCTCACCCGCACAGCATTGAAAAGAGCAGGAGAACCCAGACACCACGTCAGCTTTGGGCTTGTAGCAGAGTTGAAGGAGAGGGGATTTGGTAGCTATCTCCATTGCCTTTGAGAACTGACAGAGGTGAAGCACTTCATATAAAGACGCTGAAGTGGATACACCCAGCAAGCATGCTTTGTACTTTTTGTGAACCTCCTCCTTGCCTTTCCTTCCCTCTTGCTTTCTAGTGTCTTTTCTCCTGCTGTGATGCCTCCTTCTTCTTTTTCTGTCAGCCTGCCATGTTGTATGTCTTCTGACGGGTCAGGAAGGCAATCTGTAACTCAGGAGTAACAAATGCTGCAGCACACAAATATTTTGAAATAAATTTGAAGGATCCCATTCCTTTTTAGCAAAATCCAAATGCTGAGTGTTGAGAAATACACATTGATGACCACGGCAAGATTTGTAGGGACACTATTTCTTTCCCTAAAAGCACCAGGTAGTCTAACGAAAAACACAAACTTTCACATGTTCAGGAAATTTTTAAAAAAGGTCTCCTGGAATGTAGCTGAATGTCACTGAACGAGCTACCCTTGTAGTTCAAGTGGTAGTTCATGAGGTCATTATTTCATTTTCAACTGTAACTGAAGCAAGGTCGTTTTCAGAAGTAGCAAGCAAGAAGAAAGTTTGAACACAAACAAAAAACAGCTGTCTGAGAAGCTTCAATTCCGAAAAACAGGATTCTGCTTTTAGTAGTTTTTGTCTCTTTCCTGTTACTTCCATTTTAGCGTTAATATCATATTTACATGTCACCATACAATGCAGATGTAGAATACAAACAAGGAACTAAACTTTTTTCTCTTTTGTGTCAACTTAAAGAAACTGTGCTGCCTTTTGGAAGAGAACAATACCCATTGTTTCTATTTCTTAAGGTTAAAATGAGAAAAAATCTTCAGATCTCTAGCTCTCACATATATTCATATATTTGGATATTTTCTTTTTGGCATCACACCTCTAAAATGTTACTAAAATGTCCATTCTGGCACACTGAATGTTTTTAGGGGTTGACTCTTGTGAAATATACACAGCAGGTTATGTTACATGTTAAGTATAAAGTATCATACATTAGTATTTCAAATCTAACACATTTTAAGCTAATAAAAAAGGCATATTTCTTGGCCAGGCTTTGATCTGTTACTATATATTACCTAAAAATAGTCATTTAATCATGTCAGTTTGAGCATCTGCCTATTACTCATGAAAATGCTTTTCTGTGAAGCTGGATAATTAAACAAGAAAGTATGCAGCTACATTTTAAATGGTAGGTTAACCTTCATTCTTTAGAGAGGCATTAGATTGTTCAGAAAAGCTAATGAACCCTACATGGCAACTGTAGTATGTCAGCATATCAGAACACCAAAGAAATATGGCACAGAAGTCCCCATCACTCGTTTTTCATGCGTCCATCTGAATCACGCATCAGCTCTTTCCCCATTCTCCTGTTCACTGCAGATGCAGTGAGAAATGACTGCAGGAAATAAACTGAGATTCCAGATTGGTAAAAAAAATGTATACACACAGAATTAAAAATTGCATATGGAGATAAAAATAAAATATTTAAGAATACTTTATGGAGTATTTTCTCTACTTGAACTCTGAATTTTCTCTTTTTTGAAACTCTGCAGTTCAATAATATCAAATATCTCGCTGATGCTAGTGAAAATCCTCCCTGATTTATTGAAAAATACTTATTTCAAAATGACCACATTTTCAGTGAAGTTCAAGTAGCAAACAGCAAAAAACAATAAGCTGTTTCCTATATGGTTCCAATGGCTTCTAACACTCCAGCAAACCTTGCTGTCTACTGTAGGAAACTTGAACAGAGGGAGAACTCCAACTATATATCATTTTAAAGGCTGTCTATCCCATCTCTGAAGTACCTGCTCTCATAGTTTTGTGCACATGGGTACAAAAGGCTGCTGAAAAGGGTGAGGGTTGTAATTAAAACATTAAAACACACTGCTTTAGTTTATTTTGAAAAAATATATACATAAAACACCTCCCAGTGAGAGTGGCAAATTAACTAGCATGTACAAACCTTTCTGATGTGTGGGAAGAATTATGTGGCTTAATTAGACAATGGGGAGTATTAATTATAATCAAGCTAAGTATCAGTGAGTTATTACAGAATAAATCTCACTTTATGAGCAAACATACCACACTTCCACATTGACATATTTTTCTGCACATTCAGCAATGAGTTTGGTTATTTGAACATCGATACAGGTACAGGGAACTTTCCAGGTTCAGATCAGCATCCTGGAAGACTGAAGCCTTGTAAATTTGTACTCCAGCATTTCCTTCCACAGGAAATGGACTTCATTTTTCTAAGCCTACACATGACATACTTAGAGAGGGTAATTCAGACATTTTCAGAACTATTTAATCTAGGGCTAGTACTTTCTTTGTATACCAGAATAAAAATACCCGAAAACTCATTTAAGGTTTCTGATGTACAAGTCATATGACTTTAAATATCACACCAATATTCACCATGCTTGAGTACTCAGGATAGCAAAATAACCAAACTCTTTGCTGTCACTGAAGCTAATAGAAAAAAAAACCTAGAGACTTTCTTAAATATTTTCAGAAAGATGTGTAAAAATAACAATAAATATTAAGTAAGATAATAGTGTAATTGATAAACTTTTTCTTCTTTATATTGTGGTATGAACGTGGAATCAAACATGAGACAGTGCACATGGAATTACTTTTAAAGATACTACTGTGATAAAAGCTGTGGCCAAGATTTCAAGTATGTATGCCAAAGTAATTAAATCCTCACACAAGCACATCAGTAAGAGGCTTAATATTCAGAGTTGCTAAGCATCCAAAATTCAGTTAGATTTCTTGTCTAGGTGCCTAGCTATGGATGTAACCTGGGCATTAGAATTTTCGTTGATTAATTTTCTAAGTGGAAGAACAACCAGGCTTACGCCCACTAAATTCCAGTATACTGTTAATTATTCTTGTGTGTAAAGAATGTACTCTGCTCCTGTTTGACTAGGTTTCTGCACACTTTCCAATATTTGTATTTGCAAAACGGCACTGGAATGGTATGCTTGCCCTCTAGCAAGGCAAGAAGGGAATGCTAGCAGTAATTAATTTGGCTTTTTAACATGAACTTTATCAGGTTTTCCGACATGGTGACCGAACACCTGTTGTAAACTTTCCAACTGATCTACACAAAGAAAGTGAATGGCCCCAGGGATTTGGACAACTTACCACGGTATGTTCATATTATTAGTAGCAGTTACATAAGCTACAAAAGTAGGAATTGGGCAGATCTTGAAGTGTGTCCTACAAGCATTAGCAAATCCCAAGCACTGACAGTCACTATTAGCAATGCCTCAGAATTCATGAATACATGTGGAACAATATTCATTCAGCTTCTGTTCAACTGAAGTCTTGTTCATCGCAGCTATATAACTACCTTCCTACAAGCAACAACTTCCTGACAGCGTGCCTGTGTTCAAACAAAGGGCAGCTTTAAATTTCATAATTTTACTGGCAACAACTTACTTAAAAAAAAAAATAAAAATAAAAAAGAAGTCTTATAGGAGAAAGTTGCTTCTGGGGACAATGTGTCTTACATGGCTGCTTTCAGCCCGGGACTTTACTAGGCTACACTGAACCTACTTTTGCTCTGGCAGTTTAACACCAAGCCTTAGCTCTTTAACTGTATTTGTCACATGTAAATCTGGAGCTAAGAGAGGCCAATGCATTCCCTAGAAATATGTCATCATGATGCAGAAGCATGAATCAGAGACAATTCAGCATTCATTATTTGAAGTGAAGCTTGAAAAGATCTGTCAGGCAACACATGTTATGATCCCCCTGTAAGCAGCTTATAGTATAATAGGTTGCTGCTTTGGCACAGATTTTTTTGAGAGTTCTTTTCTATTCTATTATCTTTTTAGCAACAATAGTAAGAATGTAATTCTCTGACAGCTAAAAGTTAAAGTTCTGCTCACAGCCTTGGAAATGAATAATAGAAAAGACAGTGTGCAATGTAAGACAACTTCAGGTGCACTAAACCAAAGAAGGGAAAACAGTTTTTTAAGGCATGAAATGCAAGACGCTGATTTATCAGGTTGATGGAATAGCACAGAAATGACAATAATGAATACAAGATTATCAATCTTCCTTTTTCAGCTGTCACTAACTGGCATACTCTTTACAGCGTTGATCATGAATTCCTCCCGGAGCATCTACAGAGCTACAGCACTGTGGAAACAGTATTTTATAAAAAATCAGGTTCACTGCCTTTCCTGAAACTGATGTTGGAATCATAAAATCTCAGAACCATTTTTTCATAGATATAAATGAGTATTTCTGTTAAAAATTCATCACCTACAACACATAGAGTATATCATACAGTGGGTTATAATCATGTAAAAAAAAAATTGCTGAAGACAAAAAAGAAAATAGAAAATAAACGTACTTAACATTCCCCAATCACATTAATCTAATAGTCACCTGTATGCTTGCCTCACAGACTGGAATGCAGCAGCTGTATGAACTTGGACAGTACACAAGGAAAAGATATTTCAACTTTTTGAACAGCACGTACAACCGGAAAGAGGTACCTAGCAGAACCATGACCTTGTGCTAGATTAAAGCACATCATCATCTTCTTTTTGCTAATGCAAAAATTCAGGTAACGGAAGAACTTTTTGAAAGTCAGACTTTTACGTCAAGGTAAAAACATGGACTCAGGTTCAGTTTGGGTCTTCCACTGCTCAGATTTCCCCACTGAACGGCTCCACACCATCAAATGGATTGGGTATTTATCCATAGTGACCTAATACTCTATTACCCCATTTGAAGATGAATGTATATCCAGTAATGTGGTGAGCCATGTTCATATTCATCATCCTGTAAACAAGAAGCCTCACAGCTGTTTGAATGTGTTTGTCATATGGCACAGATCCACTATGGTGAAGATACCACTACCATTTGGGTCAATATCTGAGGAATGCAATGATGAGAAGCTATAAAAGACTTTGGATCTTCCAAGAGAAGCTTTGTTACACGCTATGGTTAAAAAAAAAAAAAAAAATGAAAACATGAAGCCAGGACTGATGAGTTAAGTTTCCTTACTGTTTTTATTGTTGCCATTTATTTGCTAACTCTTTGCCATTCTATCTTCAGTTTTATATCCAAAGTACAGACTATGATCGCACCATAATGAGTGCCCAGTCATACCTTTCTGGCCTCTTTCCACCAACTAGCAGCCAAATCTGGAACCCTGAGCTCCTATGGCAACCCATCCCTGTTCATGTTGTGACAAAATCAACAGATCAGGTGAGTACTGTCTGGATACTTTCAATAATGCCTTAGGTTTTCCCAGAAGAAAAAAGAAAAGGAACAAACCAAAACAGACAAAACCTGAAGAATATTTTATATCCTCTTTGAGTTCAGTCTGATAGAAAATACCAACTGTAGCTACTGGCTGACAAGCATATCATAGCTCTACTGCAATAGCTGATGAAAATCTTCTCTCTGTAGTTGCAGAATACATGATTTGTCAACCACACTACCATTTTCTTCAAGGCGCAGTTCTAAAATTTCTCCTGAAAAGGACATTTTTGGACAGTATTGCAAGGAAGTTGCCCTAAAAACCTTATAGAGGACAAGTGTTTTCTGAGCATCGATCAGCTAGACAGGCCTCCCCTCCTTAGCAACATGTTTCTTAGTTTATTTAAGGAATGGGATTGACATCAACCACTCTAATGACCTCTCAATTACTACTTTCCTGTTCTAGCAGCACTTAGGCACACTAATTACAGACAAGGGCCCTTTTATGCTCAGTGCTATACAAACACTTAATGAAACCAGCATTTCCCTTACAGTTCATAATAAGAGCAGTCTTACCTGAATTATAGGTATTGTACAAGTTTTGCTGCATACAGTTCTTCCCAGCAGAGTCAGGTTCATTAAAATGTCACTGGCCATGCTTGAAAGTAGGTACAAGAAGGGGTTTCCGCAAACTTGATTAGGCACAGTGCAATTCAACTTGAAACTTGCCTGTGTTCCTAAACAAAAAAGAATATTGTCACTCATTTAAATGTGGAATACTGGGGGAAGTTCTTACACCACAGGACATGAAAAAGTATCAGAACAGTCAGAGCCTTGGGCAAATAAAAACTCAACGACCTTAGGGGCAGGTATCACAGTGCAGTGTCATGACCTGTTTGGAGAGTGCAAGCTCATCTATAGGAATGTCTGGTACCCCACCACTTCTGCAGCTGCTTCAGGAGTAGGTATTCATGTTTCACTGTGGGTGACGAAATGTCCCTGTGGCAATTCAATATTCCTGTCAAATATGCAAACCACCTGGAAAATATATTGTTGTCTTGTTAAGCCACCCAGATGTTTGACAGTGTTTTAAGGCCAAGTACAACCCTGAAAAAAAAAAAAAAAAAACTTAATCACAGTTTATTTTTCAGCCACTGAGATCTATCAAGACCTGACAGGCAACAGCACTGAGCACTGCTTAATGAGGCCAAAGGGAGTGGCTTAATTAATAAAACCTAGAGGGGGATAATTAAGCCATACAGCAAGAGAAACGTTTGTTATTGTGTAATTAAACAACATTCCCCAGCCCCATATTGTAGCTTTGAGCCTTCACCTTCCAGTGTGCTGCTGTTACAGAGAAAATGCACTTTTGGAAATATGTCCAACTGAAAGCATGCTACACTCGGTGGCTGCTGCAAAGCCTTGTGTTGATAAATCAAAGAGAAAATAGAAGCACTCTATGTACAGTCTGTTATTGCTCATCCCAAGACAGAGCAGATCTTCTTCCAATTTTGGGTCTGCATATGCAATAGTTATTCAGCTTTAATGGCATGGAGTGTGACTGAGAGCCTCTACACAGAGAGAATTTCTCCACTGTGTGTTAGATCAGTTTCATTACACAGTCTGTATGGTTACAGGGTAATACTACTGCTGGGTCAAAAATGCTCCAGTGATGTGGCATGAAGTGCTGAACAAGCACAAGTTTATTCTACTCGTCGTAACTTTCTACTGGCAGAGATTTTATTAGGTGTCATCTGCATTGCATATCTATTATCCGTCCTTCTGCAACCTGCATGAAGCATATATTTGCCACCACATAGTTTGATGGATGTATATGTATTTACACATGGTTCAGATCAAAGATGTACTATCAGGCGACCTCATAATGCATAGGGCTGGAGTTACCAAATATGAAACCATACCCCTAAACAAACAGAGCCGTCAGACTCATATTTTCTGATATTTCAGGAGCACAATTTATTTGCCATTCATATTTCAAATTCTGTCCACTAAGTGGTACTTACAATGCTTACCACAAAACAGTACTGACCTCCAAAGTGCTGAGAACAGTGTGTGTAGATGGAGAAGTAATTCAGATTCCAGTTCTAGGTGGAGTCAAGCTGCATCAGGTGGGATTCAGAAATTAAAAGAGGGTAACGCTTTTATGAATTCCTTCTCATGGCCCCTGATTTGTTTCCCAGAGCAGTCCCCTGACAGGTATGTGTAACTGCTTCCTGCCAAAATTAAACTGATGGAAATCCAGCAATCATGGCCAAAAGTAGCCACTGAAAAGTCAAGCTACTACAGTCCATTTCCTCTGTTCAAGAATTCATGAACAAGGCACGCAAACAAACCACTACGGAGTACCTGTAGCAGGGCCATGAACCTATCTCACAGACATTACATCAGCAATCTCAGCAACAGAGGTGTGCTCATTAGTTCTGGAACTATTTTAAGTAAGTTTTACTTCTCTTCTTTCAGAAGCTGCATTTTCCTCTGAGGGACTGTCCCCGTTTTGATGAACTTGAGAACGAAACCCAAACATCTAGTGAATTTCAAAGTAGAATACAACCATACATGGTAAGTGGAGTTCAGTGGAAATGAAAAATAAGGAAAAGAAAAGGAACTAAGAAGTTACAGAATTGTGTTTTTTCCATTTGCTAAAAAGTCCTGAGAGTTCTCTTAAAATTAGATATTTATTTGAGGCCAATGCCATCAAAAAAATTTGTTTGATACACTTCTGCATCTTCCATGCTTTTTTATATGATTTCATCTTTTAATATCTCAATTTAACATTGATTTTCTAAGACTATTTGGACCTGTATATAACTAATGCTCAATGATCTGAGGGGAGAAGAAATTTTTGGATGCAGCAATTTCCAGCTATGCAGGGTTGGTATCAATTCTAAAAATTTGATAAATCTCCTGAAACTTAGGAAGGTTTAGGCCTTACTGCTGTGACTTGAAGCTGATGCTGCAAACAGACTGAGAGAGCTGGGGTTGTTCAGCCTGGAGATGAGAAGGAGAGACCCTTCCAGTACCCAAACAGGGCTACAGAAAAGCTGGGAAGGGACTCATTGGGGACTGTTTTGATAGGACTGTTTTGATAGGACAAGGGGTAATGGCTTTAAACTGAAAGAGAGGAGATTTACATTAGATAAAAGCAAGAAATGCTTCATTCAGAGGGTGGTGAGGAACTGGCACAGGCTGCCCAGAGAAGCTGTGGATGCCCCCTCCCTGGCAGTCTTCAAGGCCAGGCTGGATGGGGCTCTGGGCAACCTGGTCTGGTGGGAGGTGTCCCTGCCTGTGACAGGGGGGTGGAACTGGATGGTCTTTAAGGCCCCTTCCAACCCAAATCACTCCATGATAACAGAGAACTAAAGCAAGCCCAACCAGGCAGTCTGACTTGTGTAAATTTCCCTCCAAGATGCACGTTGGGTCCATCACAAGAAATACTTGTGTTTCAGCCCTGACAAAAAACTTCACAGTCAGTGATCCAGAATTTCCCATTCCAGTTGTGCAGAAGACTGTAGGTACCTGGATGGCATACCTGCCTCAAGCAATCAGGTGGACAGAAATTGCTCTGGACTGTGGTTATTGCTGCACTCAGGCACTTTGTGATAGCACTACTGCACAAATACAGCAGGGGTCTTGTGTTTCTCATACCCTGACATTCTCTCAAAGTCACTTCAGGCTTACTGCTTATGCTTGTTGGGCTAAACCCAACATTTTCTTCTTTTTCTTGGCTTACATCTAACTTTTTGCTAACTCAGCTCCTCTGTCAGATTCATTTACCTGCCAGGGAAGTGAATTAAAACTTTATAACAGTTGTCTCTCTCAGCTACCAGCATGAAAAAAGAAGTGCAGGAATGAGGAATATTATCCAGTTCTTTTATTCTTCAGTGGTAGAACATAACAAGAATCCTCACGCAAACTGTTATGTAGATCCTCAGCCCCCTTTCAACAGGAGGAAAATCTAATTTCTTCCTCAGTTTCTTTTTGCCTCATCCTGAGTATTTGCCTCTGCTTTTCTCAGTTTTCTATTTTCATGTCATCCTTTTTTCTCATCTTGCTTTTCCCTTAGTGCCTTCTTCATCTTTAATTCTGAAGGCTTGAGGTGACTGAGGTAGCCTCCTGGAGCAGTTGGAAGAGGCAGAGAAAAAGGCAGCAGCAAGAATACTACACATCCATAGCAGGGCTGAGCAAAAATCAGAAATCAGCACCTTCAAATGGTTACAAAATGAAAACTTCAGCCAAAATCTTCCTTTATAAGGCTTCCACATATGTAAAATTAAACACCAGTGTGTTGTCAGGTTGGATGCTAGTCAATCTGTATGTACACATGTTCTGTATGTACTGAGTACTTCTGGCGTATTCTTCACCTTTTTTTCCCCAGGATTTTTTACAAACTGTGGCAGTTAACACAGGACTTGAACTAAACCATCTTAAAATACTGGACAATTTTCAGCTCTGGAATACATATGACACACTGTACTGTGAGGTAATAACAATGCAATAGGGGTTGCGGGAAGAAAATAACTCTAAGATACATTTCAATTGAACAATGTCAATGTGGTTTCCTGAATTAGCTTTTTATCTGTAATTGATCAAGTAATTAGAATTTATACCNTTTTTTTTTATATAACATTGAATCTAAATCCTAGTTTAGTGCAACAGTAAAAGACACCCCAAAAACATGGTTTATAGCTTGGAAAATGGTTGTCTTCATTTGATGTTTTACCCTAAAGTACTGGTACCAAATTCCACTCCCTTTATTCCACCTTCTGCCTTTGCAATATGTTGCCACAGAATTATTTAAGCATGATGGCTGGGTAACATTTTTTATTTTTAATGGGAAAAGATTTTTTTGTTTTTGTTTTAACCTATCAAAAGGCAAGTATCAAAATACTTACGTGTTGAAAATGAGAGGAAAAATCATGACCTATAAGCTAGAAAACTAGGAGGTGATTGTTGCTCCCAGCGAATGGAGTCAGACTAGTCCCAAGCATGGGATGATTCTGTCTGGTCCCCGTCCATATCAGCAGCACATGAACATTGATGAATATATCCTCCACCCACAGGGGCACCTACACACTGTAAGGCATAGTCACTCTTCAGTGACTGGAGAGTCTCACTTGTCTGTAAGTGACCAGTGATATAACTGGCATCTGGACAACTGTATGGAAAAGGCAGGACATGTTGGAGCTAGATTATACCCTGAAGACCCTCTATGGTAGGACGGGAAGAGGATAAGGTGCGTCTGCAATTTTTCGCATCAGCAAAACCAAAAGAAATCCCCTCTTCCTTTTCATCCGCTTCAGGTTGATCTCCATTCCTACAGAGGGTATTTCACGGCATGCTGATGAGTAAAATCACAAGGGGCAAAGGACAGCAGGACAGCCTCAGAGAGTCCAGATGTAGCAGTGTAAGGCTGGGCAATAGAAAGATGGAAACAGAAGAAAAAACATCATTTTGTTCTCCTTTCTCAAAAGGGTATTCACAATTACACTCTGCCTGTATGGGCCACCAAAGATGTAGTGGACAAGATGGAAGAGCTGGCAGAATTGGCCTTACTATCACTATTTGGGGTTTATAAAACAGAAGAGAAGTCACGACTACAAGGAGGTAAATCACAAATGCTTTGCTGTCAGAAAGGAGAAGACAATGCTTATGGTAACATACAACATCCTGTCACGTTACTCATGCAAAATCATTTATCAGAACCTTGATTTGTGAACCTATGAACAGTGTATGTCATGTTAAGCATGAAAATATGTGCTGCACACTGGCACTTGCATGGATTAGGCATTGAAAAAGGTATAAACATGTGTGCCTTTAGTTATCCTATAGATTTTAAGAGATTATGATTTTGAGAAAAAAAATCAAGGAAAAAAAATCACGGCCTCACAGGTATAATATTTACTTTTCTGATATTAGCTTAGATTAAGTTTTGCTTCTCCAACATTTATTTTAGTTGTTTCCTGATCTTTGCTTTTCCCTTTGATGTACTGGTTATATGTTGTGCCAGAATCTTGGCAACACAGATAGCTCGCTGAGAACCTGATGTAAAGCTGCTTCAAAATAGTCTGATCAGAGTGGAAGACGAGAGGTTCAAGTTATGTCTACACTGCAAGAACTGAGACTACTGCTTGGCTCCAAAATTGTGGTGCATAGGCTACGCACATTCTGGCTACACAGCAGGCATTCAGCAACAGATCTCCAGGTGTCCAGGAGTAGGAAAACTGGAGACGTGAGCTTGAACGTCCACTGTCTGGGCTATTTGCAGCTAGGCTTTGCAATGCACATGTTCTACAGTGTAGATCTAGGTAAAGAATTATTAGCAGCCTCATTATCTCAACTTACTGGGTCAAGCCATAAAATAATTACAGGCTCGGACCTGCACTAAAGCCCACTGGCTGGCCATAATATGAGGTTAGAACTTTTTTTTCAGTGTTCTTGTGCAAGCTATTTATGCTCTTTTCCCCTAGGATGGCATAAATTGTGCTGCAAGTAATTTTCAGTCTGCTGCCTTTTT
>VXAV01004023.1:42719-54883 GCA_013399715.1 Alectura lathami
TGCTGCCCTTGTTCCATTGGCTTTGGAGTATCTCTGGTCTGGACAAGGAGCATAAAAGAGCCTTGAAAAAAATCAGGAATTGATACTGTGTGAATCATTGGAAGTAAACAGTTAAAAATATTTCTTCAGCATCCAGAGAGGAAGTGGATAGCACAGCTGTCATTATTGCAACACTCTGAAGAGACAGAAAACAATGGAGGTCTCAGTATAACAAAACTGGAAGTGTCATTAGCCATAATTCTCAGGATACTTCTAGCTGATTTCTGCAAATCCCACCACTTGAGTTGACCTGGATGGTGAATTCTATATTTATCCTTCCTTTGTAGTAACCTCTCGCCAGTTGTGAACTTGCGGTGAGCTAAAAAATGAGTATGAGGCCTGAGTAGATGTGTTCTGTTTGACACTCAAAATCTTTTGCCTTTTTTTTTCTATGCAAATGTTGTATCTTCATTTTCCTCTTTGTTCTTCCCATCTTTTTAAAGGTGTCCTTGTGAAGAGTATTTTAAATAGTATAAAACAAGCTGCCAATTCTTCAAAAGAAAGAAAAATGGAGGTCTACTCCGCAGTGAGTATCTTCATCTTTTATAAATATTGCTATGATTTCACTGGTAAATTCTCTGAAAGTAAATAATCAGAGTCTCCATCTAAGTTAAATGTGAAAATACATACAGTTCAACTATACAGTTCAATTCAGCTACCAAGGTGAACACAGGTCAGCACCAGAATACAGCAGGACCATGGCTCACACCTCAGTTTCAGTCAAACTGTACTTAGTAAATACAGCTATGTATTTTATCATCCTTTATCATCATTTACTGTGTTCTTTTGGAGAAAGAAGTACAAAAAGTGCATCTTTTCACCACGGCTTTAATGCCTTGGGGTTGAGTAACCTCTTATTTTTGAAACAGATCAGTCTAAAAAGTTCCAGGTCCTGCAAAACAGTTAAAATGCAAATATTAGACTATAATAAAAATAAGCCTTGCAAACATATACAAAGATAGATAAAGTCTGAGAAGTTCAGACATCAAAGTGTTTGGATTTCCTTTCTTTCAACTCTTCCTTATGGGTTTCCCGGCAAGAGAAGTAGTAATGGGAGAGGAAGAGACTGCAGGTGGATGGTTGGGGTTAACTTATTCTGTCAAGAAACAGAAAGTAAACTGAGATTTTATTGTTTAAGTCAAAAATAGATGAAACATCAATTTAAAAAGTCCTGGAGTGTACATGGATGTGAGGAGAATAGTGTTTGTATTTTGTTTGTATTTGCTGTAATATAGTATCTTCACTTGAAATGCCATGAGATACACTACCTTGTACAGCCTTAATCTGCTCTTGAAACCAAAAAGCATTCCTGAAGGAAGAGGTAGAAAATGGACTAAAAACCAGATTTATTTTCTCAGCTCTTGCTTTCCCTCAGTATGTCTTCTCTGCAGTATTGGCAGAAAATTTAATACACATATGCAGTAACTCTTTGGAAATGCCCAGTGCTGCCTGTACATTTTGCCTGGTGGTGAATATACTGAATAAATTCTTACAGTCAAATTTACACAGGTTTTATTTTATCTGGATTTCCACTCTCTCTCTCTAATCTCTTCTAATAATTTTGGATAAATAGTAGTCGACTTTACCGAATTTCAAGAATGGTTTTGTTTTTGTTTTGTTTTTTTTTCCAATAGCATGACACCACAATTGGGGCCATCCAGATTGCTCTCAATATTTTCAATGGAAAACTGCCACCATATGCTACTTGCCAGTTTTTTGAACTCTACCAAGAAAGCAGTGGGCAAGTACCTTCTTTATGTAAGAACGAGGAGTGTTTAGAAGCTGGTTCCCAAACAATTTTTCTCTCAAATCCTGTGAGGAGGTGCACATTTGTTTTAAACTGGTATTTCACTGAGCAGTCCGTAGGTGCAAAGTTATATTAAAACCAGGAAATATTACATTTGCTGGATATGCATGTATCTGTGTGCTTTGTGAGACAGGAAGAAGAGGAACTGAGTCCTTATCAGCAGGAAGTAAGTAGTAAAACAAATTTACCTGTTTCTTCAAATGGTGGCAACATCTCCAAGACATCCCATAAATCTCAAGTAAACGAGATGGTTTAGAAGAGCCAAAAGGCTTCAGAAGGACCTTTTGAGGACCTTTTGACATGACTGGTGATCTGTGTGGTACCTGGCTTTGGCAAAATGTCTTTCATATGTCTTTTAGAAAACCTCCATTCTTGAAGAACAGGATCTAGAGCAGGACATTAGAGTCTATTTGGAAAATTCTGTTTCTCAGTATGAAATCTTTTATTTAAGAACAGTTTCTAAAAAACTTTTCAATTTCATTAATCAGGAGGTACAGCATTGAAATGCATTATCGGAATGACTCTTCAAAGGATCCCTACCTACTCACTCTGCCAGGATGCACCTCTTCTTGCCCACTTGAGAAGTTTGCTGAATTAGTTTCTCCCATAATTACAGACAACTGGTCAAAAGAATGTGGGAAGAAAGACAAAATGAAAGGTAGTGTAACAGCTCTGTATTTCCTACATAAGACATGGAAGAAGAAATTGTATCAATGGCTCCAGAACTTATACCTTTCACACAATAGGTTGATCTCCCTTTACCAGGTGTGGACCAGCTTTACTACGGACAAAGAAAGCAGATATAAATTTCTCTGAGAACGTGAAATAAAGACTTGTTCACCAGTGTGAAGGCAGTGCTATCATCAGCATATTCACATAAGGAGCTACCTAAGGACATGGCCAAAAATAGAGCTCCCGTTGTTGCAAATGTACAACAGAAATATGGGTCATATAGGTGTTATGCAAGGTGTCCATGTGTGTTGGATGCATGAGGACTTCTGTAGACGCAAAACATAAATCGTTTGCACATGCACAGTAAGACTCATGCATCTGAATTTCTGGGACATGTACTATGTATCGAGGACACCCGAGCCTCCAGTGCATGCACACATAGTGCAGCTGATCTGTGCAGATACAGCTTTTCTTTGCCTTGAACTACCAACAGCTGACAGCTGACAACCTTTACCAAATTCCTCTCTTTCTTCCTAAATATTATTTCCAGGAGGAAAGTGACAGGCAAGGCAACACATGGCGCCTCCCATTAGTCATGACGTATTCCCCCCTTCCTGCACGTATTCCATGTTTTGCTGATCCCTGATGAAACTCATGGTTTGTATTAACTACACGTGAGACGTCACTCTTGCACTGTGAAAGCCTAGAGTAAGATTTGGCCATACACAGGGACCCACGTATGTGTTTTCAGGACTGAAATGCATGTTTTCATACTTATGTTGCATTTGTCGGTAAATGCATAGCATTAGATCTTGACACAAAAAAAAAAAAAAGTTCAACCATGAAAACGTTTCCATTGTATGCATTTGTCACTAGACTGTTATCTCTGTATCTAAGATGACATTTATGTCTTTCCTTAACATCCTTCTCCTTTACTGTTTTTCCTTTACAGATATCTATATTGGATTTGATGTTGCTATTGGCTTGTTGTTCATTTTTGACCTTGTACTACTCTACCTCCTTTATCACTATGGACGCTGCAGGCGCAGAAACAATTACCAAGATATTTAAAGGAGAAATGAAGAAAATAAAGAGAGAGCAGCTAGACATCACGCAATTCTTTAGGTTGCTCTGGTTTGTATCCATCAGTTTGCTCTGGCCAAATTCATCTCCAAAGCATACTCAACAAACTTGAAGAGCTGAGGTATCAGTGGCCTAGCCTCATACAAGACTGAACATCTGCAGTGAGAAGCACTGTAGAAATATGATATTATTAAGAATTTACATTTGTAGAAAGAGGGAATTACTCCAATTTCTATCTTTAGGTTTTCTACTACAATTAAACATTATTAAGCCAGCTGCTGTGGTGAAGGGTTACTATTGCCTACGCACTGTTTTTTTTTTTGTTGTTCTTGTTGTTGTTTTTTTGTGTTGCCTATTGCCATTTAGCCTCTCTTCTTCTCTCTTCTCTCTTACTGTATTCATGGAGTCTTTTTTTTTGAAAATCACAGTCTGTAATATTTTTCTTACTTCTTATAAATGGCTATTTTGATGATGCACAGGAGAATGTCGTCAGTGAGAAAAAGTTGCAATTATTTTATGAAAAGTATTCATACCAACACTGTTTTTGCATTTATTCATGTAAATCTATGCATGGGTTTTCACCTTGGCCTCCAGCTAATAAAAGTCTACCACCAGTTTTTCAAAGGAGTTGTACTACTACAGTTGTCACTGAAATTTGTAGAAATTTGGAGGGGGGGATCACATAACCAAGCATCAAGCAAGAAGCTTAGTGCAACAGGATCTTGGTCAGTGTCCACAGATTCACTGATATATATAAATCTATTTTATGTGGCAACATTTCACTCTTATTTTTCTGAGCTCTCATTCATGCATGACCCTTTGCCCTGCATCTTTTCTTTGATACATCTGTATTCTATCCTGCTTCAGGTCCCTCCTATAATCTTGGTTCTTTGAGCCATTCCTAGAATGATTCCACCAGCTGTTGCTCTGCTCATCATTTTAATTTACAATAACTCCTTACTCTGCTCAAAAACCCTAAAGTTGGCAAGACATGCACTGGAAGAAATAAAACAGTTCTGATTTTTGTATACTGATCTCTTCTATGAAATATATTTTATTTGTTTAGGTTGTAAGCTCCTAGGGGTACTGAATGTGTTTCCATAATTGCTCTCCAGTACCATAAACTACTACCATAAGCAGTAATATTGTTGTATAAAATATTGCTTACCATCATATGTTTCAAGGGCTGAGTTAAGATTTTTATCCTACAGTCTTGCAGAGGGTACTGTGAATTACATTACTGTGGAGAAGCCTTTTTAAAAATCAAGACATTTATTCAGCCAGATGCCAACAGCAAGTCGAGCCTGACAGAAACAGTAAGGAATTGTATGCTCAAGCTGCTGAGTTCTGTCGAGGCACAGAAGTCTAGAAAAGCTGAGCTGGAGCTGCTCAGCTCGCACACGGAAGCACATCAGTGTGGATATGCTGCTTCTGGACTGACTTTGGCCTACATCAGTGTGTTGCGATTTGGAGCACAGGAGCTTGAGTCAACTACCACTGATCTACAGAGACTTGCCTTCAATATTACAGCAATGGACACAATTAAATTCTGATGTAGTTTGATGTGTGGATACTAAACAGCATAAATCAAGACAAACTGCAAAGGTGTGTTGAAATGCAGCACTTTCCAAGCATTATTGCTTTTTCCTGTAGTAACTTCAGCCACCGAGGTATTCACCTTTTGAAAGGCTATCCTTAAATCAGATATTTTGGACGTACAAACTTCAGATTTTAACTAGTTGTTATTGTCCTTGGTGAAAAAACTTAAAGAAATGTCTATACTGTAGTCAAAAGTGTTACAGGAGCTCTATGAAACCAGCCTGAGCAGGTTTGTTAGCAGTGGACTCACAGTATGGCAGAGCTTAGCACAAACTGCAAAAACTGATCCTGGCTCCTGAATGTATATACTCAGTGTCTACCTGATGCTGAGCTCTATTGCTATAACCACAGAGCTACTAGTGCTCACTTACAGACAGATTGGGTATGTCTTTTACAAGAGGCAGGCAGATCCTTGACAAATTAAGATATATCATTGACTGATAATGTGTAGCAAGAACTGTTTTTAAGAGATCACAGTCAGTTAGTTGCGCTCTGAAAAATCAGAACGAGGCATGTTCTTCCGACATTGCTTCTTGGAGAAAGAAGCACATCCAGGAAGAAAGTAAAATGTGAAGTGTCTAAGACATTTTTCATGGTTTATGCTACTCAAGCATAAGCTCATGAGCTGTTACAAAGGATTTTAGGAGACGAGGTAATTCTAACTGCAGCAGAAGCTGTCATGAAGTAATTTTATAGTAGGGACGTATTTTTTATTAACAGAAAGTCCTAAATGAAAAAGTCCATACACTTTTAGAAAGAATCCAGTGAATGCAACTTACACAGAATGTAACGGATAGATTCAGATGTTGTAACTTCAGAATTAAGGAAGATACAGTAAGGATGTGATACATTAGTAATGTGGGCCCAGAAAACCATAGTAAAGACCCTTTGTCTTGCTCTGAGCCAAGTGGAGAAAAAGGTTGTGTTAGACAAGCTTGTGGCTTTTTTTCATTTTTTTAGCTATATTTACAATGTGCTTAGTAGAATCTGCAGACTGTGATCAGACAACATCTTGTCTCTAAGTAACTTGTAGCACTGCAATAAAGTACATTAAATAAACAATGCATTTGTAATTGTATTTGAGTGAAAAACAAGGAGTTTTCAGTACACCTATAGTTTTTAAAGAAAAGTGAATGCTCAGAGTTCAGAATAGACTTCTGAAGCACAGATGACTTGGCATCCCTAATGCTAACACCGATGACATCAAGCTCTTCCATTTGCCCTCTAGCTGTGACATCATCTGCCTCTACACTCGGCAGCAGGGTTTCCTGATGCATGTGGCAGACAGCAATGCATACACAGCATTTTGCAGCTCTGTCAGCAAGAAACTTCTCTTACAGAATTGACTTCATTCTGGAACTTGTTTATGCACAGTCCTAAACATTGCACACACTAGGACAGCACAGCACAGCTATTTGACTTCGGAAGTAATACCAGCTCATTCTGAAGCACTCATGTTCATTTGTACCTGTGATGTAGGGACACTTGATCCTAACTTGATACATTTTCTTAGGTATGGTAAGATACAGAACAACAAATACATTGCATTAAAAAAAAATATGTTCAGTCCAAAGAATCGTAAGTTTGGATTAAATCCCAAAGACAAAGGTTGTTTCTACATTCTTCTCCACAAACAAAAAATTTCACTCCATGAAGAAGAAGAAAGATTGACAGAGACAGAACCTGATAGAGATGATGAAGGTAGAGGGTGGATTATTCATAGACATATGATCCTGTCCTTTTAAAATCCATGTTGAGGTGACGTCAGTGCAACAGGATTGCACTCTTGCCATGAAATGGCCGAAACTACTATATTCCTTAAAGCATTTTTTATAAGGAAAGATACAGATGAAAGGTGGACATTCACCTGCAAAGGAGTAGCTTTATTGATTTATACAATAATGCTTCTTCATCAGAAGTTGCCAAGTACTAATGCTCAAACAAACAAACAGCCATTGTTACTGAAATAACATCAAACCATTTGAACAACTGTATTACATGGAGTGGTTTTAGCACTGGCACGGTCTGCAAAACACTTCTAGGAGATCAGATACAATTTGGAAAGACAGCTAAAAACACACATCCAAAGTCTAGATCTACATATAAAACATCTTAGTCTGTTAGTTAAGACCCTTGAAGTAGATTAAAATCCCTTTCTGATAAATAAAACCCTAAATATCACTTCACTGTTTGGAAAGATAGATCATAGAATCATAGAATCACAGAATCATAGAATGGCTTGGGTTGGAAGGGACCTCAGAGATCAGCTAGTTCCAACCCCCCTGCCGTGGACAGGGCTGCCAGACACTAGCTCACTACATCAAACTGCCCAGGAACCCATCCAGCCTGGCCTTGAACACAGATGGAGTTGGCAAAGACAGGATACATTAAGCTGTATGGGTGGTGGGAGCCAATCTCCAGTGCAGCTACTGAGTTGTCTTTTCTTGTGTGGCTGTTTGCTCTCACCTCTCCACTATTGGTAGGATGGAGGACAGGTAGGAAAGACTACAAATACATTAAACTGTAGTGAGCAATATGAGCTGCTATTGCTTACTGTGGTGTGTTTTAACCACCAAAACTATTTGGTCATAGACAGGGAACCAAACAGGTCTTTACTCCCCCCCTCCACTCTTCATTCTAAAGACCACACTTGACCACAGCCTACTGATTAGTATCTCCCCGTTTCTGACCACACACCTATGAATATCAATACAGTAAAAAAGCCATTAGCTGAGCTGCAGCTGCCTTTGTTGGTCTGTTTGTCTGGTTGATGTTTCATTACGATTCGTATACCAATTCTCCGCACAGACCGATCTCCACCATGAAACATTGTTTTTGTTAATGACTGTCTCATCTGAGCCTTAGAGGAATCCCATCTTCAGCAGAATTGCAGGCAAGCATACAGTGAGTACACGTACTTAATAATTATCTGCATGATGCTTCAGACAAGTATGTCTCAAGAAAATGCTGGATTTCCATAACCAAAGCTCACATTATCAAAAGCAGACTAAGAGCTCTAAACAAACTTTCTTCTACTCTTGAAAGAAGTAACTGCCACTTTATGTGCAAACACACGCAAAGTGCATTCTCACTCTTCCTGAATGTGTCATTTTATAACAATGTATCTTTCTGCCTCAGGGTGTAGTGTCAAGATGTAGTCCTGAGTATAATTGTCACCAGTAAAAACAAGAGGACTCATATAAAGCTCTGTGATGATAGGCCTTGACTGTTTAAGAGAGACATCAAACATCCTGAAATCACAGTGATGAAAGTACTGCACTGCTGAGTCAGAAAGGTGTTACAGACTCCTACCTGTTCAAAGAAAAGGCAAAGAGACCTGCAAATACTATAAGAACAGTCAAGAACAGTATGAATTTTGGAGGTTACTAATAATAAAATCTAACATTTCTGAAAATGAAGTCTTCTTTCAGGAAATGATGGAATGGTCCTGAAGCTACTCTTTTTGTTCTCCTGTGCATCTCCTAGCATTCTGCGAAAATCTGAGATATTTTTTCCAATAATTCCAAAAGGAGAAGTTTTCCATTATGTGCTTATATGTGCATTGAGCCCTAGTAAATATTGCTGCGATAAGACCATTCAGGATTTCCCCTACTTCTGAATGAATGTGTGCATGAGGGAGGAAAGAGAGGAACTGTACACATTGGGACACCTCATCCTCAGATTGATCTTGATCTGCAAAACTGATAGCAAACTAGCACTGCAACTGACAAGGAACACAGGCAATCTGTATGTTCTGTCTTATAACATTTGTAAAGTTATTCCATCATATTTTAAGGAAGACATAAGCAGGAGAAGGCATCTTAAAGACTAATGGTATAACTGTAGTTCAACCAAAGCAAGCAGAAGAAATGTTAAATAGCCTGAGAAAGAAAGCAAAAAGAGCTGTTTCTGCATACACACATGATGTCCTGGTAACCATTAACAGAGCCTGATGGATCAGTCCCAGACACTAGCTTAAATACATATGCAATTGAAAACGTGTAATATTAAAATACTATAACGTTAAAAAAATACAATCTTCATAAAGTTTATTTTGTAGTTTTGTAATGCTTTTCCCTTTACTGAAAACTTGTTTGAGTTTTTTTGCCCTTTAATTTTGTCTAGTTGTGAATGCTAAGCATACCATTCCACAACTCTGTCCACAGAATGGATAAGCAGCTCCCCCAGGTGCTTACCAAACGCTGCTGCGGTTTTCAGCAGCAGGGCAGTGCCCTACTTTGAGAAGAGCCCAGTCCTAGGTGGGTGGTGAAAAGTCTCAGTATGTACTACATGCTTCCTTGGCAATCAGCAAAGCAAAAGCATAAAAACCCATTTGTTTGTGGAAGCACCACAAGCTTCTACAGCAATGAAACATACCAGACAAAAGCTAAGGAACAAGGTATTTCTCCAACTGCATTATTTGCAGCAGGGCATTGTAGAAATTCCTCAAGGTGAATCTAAGACTGAAAAAACCTGCCGTGTAGAGATCTTACGGGGAGCGGCTGAGGGAACTGGGGCTGTTCAGTCTGGAGAAGAGGAGGCTCAGGGGAGACCTTACTGCTCTCTGCAACTGCCTGAAAGGAGGCTGTAGTGAGGTGGGGGTCGGCCTCTTCTCCCAGGTAACAGTGATAGGACGGGAGGTAATGGGCTCAAGTTGTATCAGGGGAGGTTCAGGTTGGATGTTAGGAAAAACTTATTCTCTGAGAGAGTGGTCAGAGATTGGAACGGGCTGCCCAGGGAGGTGGTGGAGTACCTGGAGGTGTTCAGGAAAACGTGTAGATGTGGCACTTAGGTACATGGTTTAGAGGGCACGATGCTGTTGGGTTGACAGTTGGACTAGATGATCTTAGAGGCCTTTTCCAACCTCAATGGTTCTACGATTCTGTGAAAAGGAGATTTGTCCCAGATTAGCATTATTTGGGAAGGGCAAGCATGAAAAAAAAGGCATTGTCAAAGGACGGGATCCCAGCTTTTGTGCAGAAGCTGCTTTAATGGGATGGTCTGCTGTTTAGAAAATGTTTAGCAACATTTATATCACATGCATGCAGAGAGCATTGGAGGCCTTGGTTTACCTGTAGACATCATTCACTGGAACAGGCCGCCCAGAGAAGCTGTGGGTGCCCCATCCCTGGAGGCGCTCAAGACCAGGCTGGATGGGGCCCTGGGCAGCCTGATCCAGGCTGGGTGGCAACTCTGACCATGGCAGGGGTCCAGATCTAGACGATCTTTATGTCACCTCCAAACGATTCTATGATCTTCAGAAACAATAATCCATGTGTTAAATTCTATGTTAATTAAAATGCCCTTTGGGTATCTGGAGTTAAGAGGGATTTCCGAGTAGTGAGTAAACTACACACATATTGTTCTCTAGACGTGGCAAAAACATGAGAGCACTAGTTTACTATCTACAGTGGCAAATCCTCCAAAACAAGATCAGGGTCACCCAGCTTCTGCAGGGCAGGGTAAGCTGCCATGGTATTTTAAGAGCTGATATTGCAGGGTGTGTAGGAGAAGCAGCTCCTCCTGGCAAGTCCTTACCAGACTATCCCTGGCACACTTTATACAAGTCTGTTTGAATTCTAGGACTCTCCCCAGTACTGTAACAACTACCCATACAGAAAAGTTTTGGAAACAGTAGATCCTTACACCACCTTTAGCTACAGCCCAGTGGGCTTTCAGAAAGGCTTGCGGGAGAATTTCCTTCTGATTACTAGGAGCAGTCTGCCGCCTACTGCCCTTACTAGCTCTCTGCAGCTTTCCATGTAACCTGCAGCAGTTTGCTTTAAACGGGATTTAGCCCACTTTGATGCTTCAGATTCGAATCGAATTAATCAAGGGTGTTAAAAGGTCAGTTCCATTCTTCCAGAGCTATCTTAATTTTTAAAGGAGTAAGAAAGAGATCATTAAAATTTTTCTTCTAGATCATGAATGCAGGAAGTTGATAAGTAGATTAGCGGCAAATGAATGGATCAGAAAATAAAAGACTCCACTACAGACTTGGTTTAGGGATGGATCAGTAATGTTTTTTCACATACAAAAACTCCGATACAGTCATATTCAATGGTTAAACTTCAGAAAATAATTACATTTTTCTGACCTTCGGTTAGTCTGTGTCCATTTTAATCTGAGTTATACAGAAGGAAGGAATATTTATGCTGTGCTTAAAAGAGCAACATTAATCGAGTGCTATGTTCAAATTTATGGTATCTTCAACACAACTGAAGTGATGTGTAATATTTTTGTTTAATTTCTTCAACAAGTTATATGCATAGCATAATTTTCCTTTCCTCTGGATGGTGTCTGTTCCCCTCCAACAGCTGAGTCCCCACTGCTCACCACGGAGCGTGGGTATTTATGTCGGAGCAACACAAGCATGCATGTGTTGTGCATCCCATACTGGGAGCAAGGCCGATGGGATGTCCTGGGAGGTTTGAAACAAGCTAGTTTAAAACAAGCAAACATAATATATAGATGTTTTTAAAGAAATATACATTAGATACGGCCTGGTGGGATCTGAAGACTTGCACCGGACACTTCTATTAATGAGTGATCGACAGCTTTACGCTGGGAGTGGGGGGATAAAGCGTGTCACCTCCAGAGAAGGGAGGGGAGGGAGCCGCAGTGCCCAGCTGGGGACAGCGATGAGTCTACGCAAGTAATGCGTTGAATGACCGAGAGCTCTCTCCCGCCCTTCCAGCGGGACCCCTACTGCTGCGGCGTCAGCGCTGGGAGCGCGCTGTCACCCCCCGCTTCCCCCAGCCCACCGCAGCTGGAGCAGAGCACGGACGCGGCGTCGGACGCCCGCTGCCCCGTGTGCCTGGAGAGCTGGGACAGGGCCGCGCACGCAGCGCCGTGCCGCCGCCGGTTCTGCTTCCCCTGCCTCCGGCGGTGGGCAGCCATCAGGCCGGAGTGCCCGCTCTGCAAGCGGCGGGCGAGCTCCATCCTCCGCTCTGCGCAGGGGGAC
>VXAV01004024.1:9650-21776 GCA_013399715.1 Alectura lathami
TGATTTTTGTCAAATTCATATATAATTTTCTTTAAGCATCCACATGCTTTTTATTGTTTGGTGGTAGCATATCAATCAGACTAATATGTAGTAAAGGTATAGTCTGTGTTGTCTAAGTGACTGGGGTGTGGGGACAGAACTGGCACACATTTCATCCACCCATGTTCTGCATTTACAGGAGTAAATATGTGGGAGTGTGGCTTGCAAACAACGGACATGAATGTCAGAGCAGCTGCACGAACAGGTCTTTCTGTAATAAGCAGTGATTAAAGAGTAGGCCTACTTCAGTATCTCTGAAGTATAAGATAAGGAGCTAGCATTCGGGTAGGGCAGGAACATATTATAATTAGAGGATAAGGCATAGGTTAGAGCTTAATGAGTGACACTATTATAACCTAATGAAAATGCAAGATATATTTAGTCACAAAGCTAATGCTATATAAGCAATTGTATCTGCGCAATAAACAGAGCTTTCTGGATAACTCATATTGAGTGGTTCTTGATTTCTCTCACCCCGTCACTGCATAAATATATTATCCCACACATATGCATAAATATATTATCCCTATATTTGCCTTACTCTATGTGATGGGAAGGCCTTCTTTTCCAGGGACCTGTGAGTTCTTTTTCTGTGCAGGGCTTTTGTACTTTAACAAGTGACTCAGTTGGCTACTGCCAATCTTCCAGTAGCTACTACTCAGTAAGTCATTTCAGGTGACAGCTGATGTCTCTACCTTATATGGCTGAGGTAGTTTTGTCTGTTTAAGAACTTACGTGAAATAACCTGTCTCTCTCCTTGAGTATGTATATAGGCTTCTTCCTATGCAATGAAGGAAGGCAGAGGCACTTGCAGATGGTGATTCAGCCCACTGAGGTAGTGGTTAGACTGCCTATATAACCTAAATTTTTCTCTGCACATGTTCCTTTGATTATACACTTGTAACATGGACAGCTCTGAAGTTTCTACAACTAAAATTTTACATGGTTGTTCTGAAAGTTCTTTACAGAACATTTGTGCTTTTTCTTTTCTTACATTTTTGATATGTAGTTGCTTTTTTTTGTGTGTGTGTATATATATATATTAACACCCTTTCATTGTTTTACTTTAGCTGTGCTTTACATATTATTTAACAATATTTTTGGAAGAGTTGCTTTTTGATTACATGCTAATTAATTTTATTTGCACAGATCATTTTGAGTCAGTGCACCACATAAGGTCACTAACCTCACTTAACATCACTCTCAGTAGCCTGACATGGGTAACTTCACACCTAGAAAATTGTGGTCATGGTGTTTCCAAGCCAGCTGTGCAGTATGTCACAAGGAATCGTGCGCATTGTGACTATAGATTCATCATCCTAAGGGATTTCCAATGGTCTGCCTGAATTCTAAAAAAGCATAGCTAACATGAGATTACCACATGAAATCAGTAGTTTGACCTAGGCACCAAGCAGCTTCAAGCCAACATTTCATATCAGTGTCAACAGCAGAACATTTTTTTCCCTTTTTTGCATTTACTCTAAAAATTTTACATGAATGAGGCCATAATAGTTTTACTGGAATGAGAAATGATAAATCAAAACACTTGCTTTTCAGTTTTCCATTTTTTTATAATACTTTATGGACCATTTTATCTCTTTAGATCTTCATAGGCCTCACACACCTTCACCAACTGTGTAATTTACTGATACTGACAAATCATGCAACCTCTGTTCACATTTCATTCCCATTATAAATAAGTTCAGGAAGTCGTGTTGATACTCCTATACAATGGCTCATCGTTAGTCACTGGCTGTTCAGACTTACTGTAATTTACTTCTACTTTTCTCCTGTTTCTTAGTTTATTTTTAATTTGTGACAGAATTATTTTTTACTTACTGCTCANTATTTGTCTAAGCCCAGTCTGAGATCCACTGCTTCAATGTACCAGTGTACTGTGACATTAGGAAAAAAGGATAGAAGTATCAAAAATAATTGCTTAGTTGTAACTTCTGTAACTGTGTAAGGTGAAAAATATAAATCAAGACTTCATTCTCTCAAGGGTGTGAAGCATACACCAAACTAGAGAAACTAGAAGATTAGAAGCAAATTCACTTCAGGGAGGGCTATGCCATATTTTTCTACCTGGAGATCTTAGTAATTTCAAAAAGATTAGAGTTAAGACATGTCATCAGCCAAGAAGAAACACTTGGCTGAACTGGTTTCACAGTTCCTTTGCTTCACTGATGTNCAGAATTATTTTTTACTTACTGCTCATGGCTCTCAAATTTTAATGGGAATTATATTTCAAAAGAAGACAACTATATTATCAGTTAAATTCTCATCTCTGTAGTTAAAGTAATATTTCTTTTCTTATTTCCCTGTTCAATTTTTACTCCTTTTGGCTCCTCTAGCACTTATTAAATAGTAAAAAGGTAGGTACTTTGAAATAAAAAATCTTTAATCTTCTCTGGTCTTTTTTTCTNACTTGGCTGAACTGGTTTCACAGTTCCTTTGCTTCACTGATGTCATTCTATTTGAAGAGGATGGGATAAATAAAAAAAGCATCATTTATGAAACACATCTAAAGGAAAAACAAGAACGCACAAGCGACTTAGTTTATTTGAATTAAATATATGTACTACATTCTCCATGCCTTTATAATTTTCACCACAAAGGTGGCAAATGACTGTCATTTGCATCAGTTGTTTCCTCTTCAGAGAGTCATTAACCTCTTCTGGCCACAAACAGTTCTGTTGTCGGGATATCTGGGAAATGTTTTGAGTAAGAGGAATAACAGTAGCTGCAAATAACTTACTCATTTTGAATTCACTTGAAAAACAACCTGCTCTGCAGGCTAGTATAATTTATATTGGCTAAGGGTGGCTCTTACAAACCTTAGCGAAGGTAAACTCCTGCCTGAAGGTAAACTGCCCTGAGAAACCGTATGGTAGGAAAGGGTCTTTTACTTTCCAAGGATTCTTACCACTGCAGGAATTCTCTTCTGACTAAATCTGTGGGGTTAAAGATTGTCTTGGAAATCAGAAACAGGCTGCTTTTCACTGTTTCAAGGTGGTCCTAACCAAATTTTCACCAGATCCACTCCAAACCTCATAGATGTGAAAAAATTTGAAACCTTGGAAGATTTAGATGCTTCAATTTTCTTGTCATCACTCACTTTGTTTCCTTAGTGAGGTTAACTGCTTGTGTATGTTTATGCAATATCCCTATTCAAACCTTTCCAACCTCTGTTGTCATTCATGTATATGCCATTCTTAATATATAACATATAAGGAGATTTAAAAGAAAATGCTTTATTTCATATTTTTATTGGGAAAAACACTGTATGTATGTAGGCTTATGTAGGCTTATGGGATGAAACTGTACTGTTACTTCCCCTTTAACAAATATTCCAGTTTTTTTTTGTTTTTTTTTTTTTTTTCCGGTTTGTGTCTACATCCAGTGTTGGCTTGTGCTTTTTCTTTGCCCTAGTACAATGGCCCAAGCAGTCAGTACTGTGATTTTCCTTCCAGTCAGTTTACTAGTTTCTAATTCAACTGTTCCTCATAACCATATAGGTTCTTCACAGTGTAGAAATCTTTATTTTCTTCTAGAAACTCTAATTAGTACTCACAACTGTGATGAATAGGCCATACTAGATAGCAAGTGTCTGAGTTAAAGATTTATGAAACAGCATGTTTCTATAGGAAACTTGTTTCTATAAACAAGTAAATGATTGAGGATATTGCATGCATTAAACCTGAGCTACTGCAGAGAAGAAATGAGATGGACAGAGACAAAATAAGCTAAAATAGTAATTATGAATTTGGAAAACAAAGTGTCATATTGATTGCCATAGTGTGTTAATATTTGCTCCCAGATTTTAAACATCAAAACAGTAAAATGCTAACAGCACTAGTTACATCTGACTTTGCCTTGGCTAACAAAAAGCTATAAGGAAGCTTATTTTCAAAAATTGTTCAAGGGTTTACTGCATTTCCAGAGGTTGTTATTGTCTATTATGTGATTTTCTGTATTCTTCTCTTCCTTTTCAAGTGTGTTTTGAAAAAGTTACTTGTGGCCAAGCTGAGAAACCAAGGCTGTTAAGATACTCCTCTCTGTGTTTCAAATTTTGCTTTGGAAGAGGCACATCAAATGGTTTCAGAAACACTTTTTTATGTAACTTACTTTTGTAAAATTAGCATTTCACAAAATTACGAAAACATATTGTTCCTGAGAGACAAACATTTCACCACTGCTCTTAGGCTAGTAATTCATAGTGACAAAGGCAGCCAGTATATTTTGTTAATTTGAAATGTTTTCTAGAGAGGGGGAAAGTATAACAAAATTCTAAGTATCTTGAGGTGTCTGTTGCACACAGGAAAACTGGACTGGTCTCTGATGAACAATCACAACCTTTTTGTCTTTGATATTTTTGTCCAGAATAGGCCATGTAAATGATGTATATCTTCCGTTGAGAGTTTGAGGTACTCAGTAAACAAAGACATAACCATGCATATTCAGAACTGATTGGAAGCTATGAATTTAGATGTAAAGATCATAGCTGTCCATTCTTAGATCTTCTAGTGGGATCTGGTTTCCAGAGAAGTAGTGACCTTAATCTGATCTAAAGATGAGCACACCAGAATGAATGTATCCAGGACCTGAAAATGGAAGGGTAAAATCTTCAATTTCAGATGATGACCATGTCCTCAATTTCACATTCCATTGCCATTTCTTTCCATACGCCCACCTTAATTGTCCTCTGGTGAAATTCCTTGGGATGTCACGCTCAGGGAACAAAAGTCTGACTTATAAAAGGATTTTCTTTATTTTTCATAATTTAGCTGAACCAACACAAAACTGAATACTGTAAAGCAACAAAAATGATGTAACATCATTAATTGTACTGTGTTAACTAAATAAGGCTACTACACTCCCTTTAAAATAAATCAAAACATAGAGTTGGTAGAGTGAGGGATCTGGCTCTTGAGGTCTACATATACAGTAAATGTATGTACCATCATTTATTGCATGACATTTTAAACCTGACATTGGTCATTTATAGTGCAGTCAGTCCACAACACTTTTCAAGTGGCTGGGCCTTAATTGCTACCTTGACACTGGTCAAAATTCTAAGATTAAATAATATTTTTGTATATATTTATTTTACTTGAAGACAAAATCATCTATAGTTCATCTTTCCTGCAACCTCTGCATTAAATAAGCAGAGGCCTGTATTAGAACAGGCCTTAAAAAAAAATTCTCTAATCAACTTTTCATTTTTGAACCTTTCATCTATGGTCACTTGAACAATCTCTACACATTTTTCTTTAGTAGCATAGAACTAGCATAACACTAAAAGTTAATTGGAGTATTAGGTAGTATACTTGAAACCATAATACATTTGCCAGGAAGAAATGAAGCTCCCTTCTCGATTGCATCATACCAGTATGTACCAAACTTACACATAGAAAGGTATGCTAAAAGGGAACAAGGTTTTTGTTGTTGTTGTTTCTTTGTTTTATCACAATTTTCCCCTTGTCTTTGCTGTCTTTGCTAAACTTTCACTAACCAATAATGCTGAAATAGTGGACTTTCTAACAATGAGGTAAAACACTGAAAAGAACAGACTGCATACAGACTCTTAGACTGTATTACATAAAACTAGGGGGAAAAAAAAGAGAGAAAAACAGAGAGAGAAGGAGAAAGAAAAACAGAAGTTGCTATGAAGAGCAATGAGTAAAATACTTTACACTCTATTTTTATCAGTACATAAAGACAAAAAAATAAAATAAAAATAAGAAATGCCTTCCAACAGTGCAATGGTTGAATGCATTTATGTAATATAAACAACATTATCTGCTTTTTCTACACAGTCCTCTCTGGTCATGCTTTACATCCAGAATGTCCCAATGGAAGTAAGCAAACGACACCAGTCACTTCAGAGACAACTGAAGTAATAAAACACAACTTAACTCTGAACCACTTGTCATGACTGTCAGAGTTATCACGTTAATTGTTAAATAGGATTTTCTACAAATATACAACATATAAAAACTGTTAAATATATAACTTTAGGCTTTTCAAAATACATTTAATGATCTCTTTCAAACAAGTGTTACTTTTGTTTTCTCTTTAATTTGCTTTCTGGTGCTAAATGGTGTATCAGATGAGACATAGGCCACAGATGACCAAACATGCTCTTTGCAAATACTGTATTATCCAACTTTAACTATCAAAAATGGAACTGTAGAAGAGGCATGTTTAACTGGTTAAAACTGAAAATGATTTTAGTACGAGAAAGTCAATCTAAGTACAGAGGAATAAAGGTGCCTTGTAGACAGTTTGCGTTCTTTTTGTCCCAAGTTTTTAAAACATAGGTCATTTCCTCTCAGTGCTCCATTTTGTTCTCTCAAATGTGGCATTTCAAGAGCTTGTCTCTGGGTTAGTTTTTACTGCAGCTTTCCATAAAGACTTCTGCTGGACAGCATCTCAGCTTTGTGAAAGCTGGAATCACGTCTTTGTGGAGGCCCCCTACAATTTAATGACATAACTCTGTTAACAGTAAGATTGTGTCCACTTTAAAATAGATTTTGCTCTTTGGTCTATTGTATATATTGAAAGTATAACAAAATAAAAGCAATTCAGACAGTTTAGGGCACAAGAAGAGTTTCTCTTTTGCACCTCAGTGTCCTCCCATAGGTAAAACAGTCTTCTCTAAGGCTGATTGGGATGATACTCTTCATTGTAGCAGACTCTTCAGATTAAAACATGTAGGTAACAGCAAGTCCAGCAGTGGTGTATAACGCAGATGAAACGTTAACCATGAACTTTTTTTGTATTGCTAATGCCCAAGCATATCTCTTTTTCCTATATTCCTTAGTCCAGCGATCCTTAGTATGGTAGAACAAACTTTAGCTCATAATGTAGAGGAATTATGCTGTCTTTCATGAGATACAGAGAAACAGACAGTTGAGTTGATGACATATAACGGATGATGATCCACAGCGGTGAAACTTGACTAAAAGTTAAGTAGATCACACAGAGCCTAAACCACTCCTACGAGGATTCTGTGTTGCTGCATTTGTCAGGAGACCTGTAAATCAATAAGAACAAATGAGTCAATGCCTTCATTTACAATTTTTGCTGTCCATTCTTTTAAAATGTACTGCACTGAGATTCTTCAAGGAGACAGTTAATTAATTAGAAGATATTTGTTTTTCTCAGCAGACATTTTCCCTGAGAAATAACACATGAATAAACCCATGTTTATATTTATCATAAGAAATGACACTTTAATAGTTATTTCTAATAAGGTAATGAACATAAATAATAGTTTACAACTTCAATGCCTTCTACTCTCTAACAAGCTCCATGCACCTTCCTTTGCATAAAAAATAATATCACAGAATGTTCTTTTACTTACATTGTTACATCTAACAATATCTAATACACATGGAGATTAAGATGACTGTTAATATACATGTAGGATTTGATGAAAAATAAGCATGATAACCATGATCATTTATTAAAAGCGCATCGATATTTACATTTGAGGCTTTTCTGCCCTCAAGTTTCCAGTGTAGGCTAGAGTGTGCTTGTTTTGCTGTATTAGCTTAATCAATACTGCCCTCTAGCGGTGATCTTAAAAGTGCAAATTAATGTAAATAATGTTTATTAAAAGTCAAAATAATCAGAAAATTTAGTTACAGAGTAGAAAACACACACACATATACACAAAATAAAGAAAATTGGCATAAGACTGCCCTGTTGAAGGGAGGGCAGGGCAGGGCAGGGCAGGGCAGGGCAGGGCAGGGCAGGGCAGGGAAGGGCAGGGCAGGGAAGGGCAGGGAAGGGAAGGGAAGGGAAGGGAAGGGAAGGGAAGGGAAGGGAAGGGAAGGGGCACTGGTTTGAAAGAGAAACAACCAAAGCTCCCACTATACAGAAATTGAGAGTACTGGAAGACAACACAAATACAAATGAGAAACTAATGATTGATTTGTACTAGGTGCCGGCTACTCATGCTTAACTGAAAATATCAGTTTAGAAATGATTTCAAAATTACACTGACACTGTACAACACAAAATGTTTTGAGGTGTGTTAAGCAAGCATGATTGTTACAAAATGCAGCTTCAATGTTCAAACTCTGTATCTCCTGCTTTGATATTGTCCAGTTTCCAAAAAGGCAGAATTGTCATTACTGATGGAAATACCATGCATAACACCAGAAAATACTGAACAGTGAATGTGAACAAACAAAACAAACAAGAAAATCCAATTCACTTAGTTCAAGCTGTACATTAAATTCACACTTTTTAACCTAAACCTCAGATGAAAGAAATACCTGCTTCCAAATCAGTTTAGTGACAGCTTGAAACATAAGGATCTCTGTATATGTATGCAGAAAGATAGATAGATAGATAGACAGATAGATAGATGAATATTTTCCTTATAAGGCATAAAGTGTATGTCATAGATTTCTACTTTTGTCCTCTCACCTTTTCCAGGAAAAAACACCCCAGAAATCTTGCACACAGCCTTTCCTTTTCGGACTAGTGATCAGATCTCCAAACCACATGGCCTCAGACAGGCTGAAGGCAAAAAACCTGGATGATTATTGTGGTATATTCCCCTTTTTAAATATACATTCAGCAAGATAAATGATTTTCAAGTTTTCTTTTTATTAATTGTTATGTTTCCCATTTACACTTTTCCTTGGGGTTTCCACTATACTCACTATTTTTCCTCCTGCTAGAAGATAACACATTTTTTAAGGTAGTTGTGCTTTTTAAGCAGCAAGACACAAAGCAAAAGGTTTATGGTTTATTAGGTCTGAAAGTGAACTACCATTGTGTGAAGAATTAGGCTGACTTAGCTCCATCATTTCTGAATTAGGCTGGAATGGCCCAAAGCTAAAAGCAACAGCGTAAACTGCTGATGGACTGTGTGTTCGGTGTTTTCATAGTGTGCTTCTCTACCATATTGGTCCCAAGATAGAGAGAGAATTCAGGTACAACCACATTTATTTGCAGTTACCTGCTGCTCTGTCATTTCATGGATTTAAAAGCTTCCTTCCTCACTTGCCTTCCCTGTCCCCACTTTGCACATCCCTGCTGTGTGAATATGGTATCAACATTTTAAAAGAAGGAGAGAAGAGGAGAAAGAATTATACATTTTTAAAATGCTGAGGCAGGGCAGAGAGCAGGATTGAAATAAAGTGATGACAAGAAGAGGAACAGATTAGAGAACAGGAGGTGAATTTACAACTTTGGACAATGACGGGAGAAGGTGGAAAAAGAAGGAGAGAGAAAGGCATAAGTTACCAGGGAAAGTTTAAACATCATCTATTAATGAAAGTGGGATAAAGAAGAACGATAGGTAATAGGAACAACCAATAAAAACAAGAGAGAGGATAGGAGAGAGTATGAAGAGTTCACAGAGGAGCCATAGAATGCACAACTACCCTCCCATCTCCTGTTTTTTCCCCAGAAAAAACAGTCAGGTCAGGCAAGATGAAAGAGGGATACCGAAAATGACTGTAAAAGTCTTGTTTGGTCTTTATACTAATAATTCAAACCATGGAAAGCACCACATCTCTGAGAAGCAAATCTAAAGGAAATTGTGTCCTTGATGACTATTTGTTGGTAATTTCTATAACATTAGTTGGGCAGATAGAGATTGCAATGCAAATTATAAATTAAATAACTAACTTGAAAGCTTGGGCAAGGTGTGTTGCCATAGTTTTTTTCTTTTTTTTCCTTTTACTAAGGAAAGGTTTTGCACATCAAATTAAAGAGAACCTGGGTACCCATTACCTAATACTAGGTTTTCTTTTCCGTCCATCTCTATGAACTGACTCTTGTTAGTTTTAGGAATCTTTGCACAAGTATTTTCGTCGCCGACTTCACTAAGTTGGAATTTCTCCCCAGTGCTTCGGACAGCAGGTTCTCCCTCCTTCTGAAGGAGCCAGAGGTTCTGATGCCAAACATTTCACTATAGTGGGGAATAACCTCCGCTCCTATTGTTTTCTTTCCACAGTGTTTCTTGTGTTTCTTGTTTCTTTTTTTTTTTTTTTTTTTTCCTGAGTTGTTGCTGAGATCACTTGGTACATTGGAACAATGGGCACTGAGTACTTATGTACCAAAAAGTTTATTGTTAATGTAACTAATCTCCCATTCAACTCTCAAAACTCATCATCTGTTTTCTCTGTAGAAAACCTTTTTTTTTTTTTTTTCTTACCACAAATGATAACTGCAAGCGAAAATGGGAAGGCTGTCCTTCCAGTGTATTTCACTCTTTCCCTTCCCCACACCCGAGAGTTCAAAAGCAAGGGTTCAAACCGTTTGCAGAAAAGCCACTGCAGTGCTTCCTCTCACCACAGAGGCTGAAGAGGTGTGCAGTGGCTTCTGGGCACTGATCCATCATGGCACTGTGGCAAAATGGCAAAAGACTGAATGGGTTTGTCAAGGGCGTTTCACCATCACAGTAGGATTCCCAAATGTGAACCCCACTAAACTCTAAAATACCATGCAGCTCCAAAAATGTTATGCCATTGTTGGCATAACATTAGGAAACTGACAAAAGAACAAGAAACTTAATGTAACAGACAAAACTGAATAAACCACACAACTACATTCAAATACTGCTCCTTTCCTTTCCTTTCCTTTCATACTACTTTCATTAAGTTCTTCACTATGATTTTTGGATCTTCCACCTGCCCCAGTACCTTTATTTAGTATGTGTCAACAGCTTATGGAAGCCATGTGCTGCTGCACTTCAGTTTTTTTCTTATATATATATTTGTGTTTTGTAACTGTTCCCTGATGAACATGACAAACCAAAAATTGGTTATTTTACTTTAAAAAGAAATTCTGAAATGAGATGAAGTTTCATTTAATGCCATGTGCAAACTGTTTGCCTGACACAAAGGAATAAGGAATCAAATATCAAAAAGGTACTTTTCCATAGCAATAAGTGGAAATATTCTTTTGGGTTCACAATGTATGTTACCTGCATTTACAAACAATTAACTTCAGAATGAAGGGAAATTAAAAGTTCTTTTGAAACAAATGGTACAGCAATACACCTCAATATTTTGGCTGTAAGATGAAAACAGTTTGGAGAATGCTTGAGCTTGTTGGGCTTCAAGATATTGAACAGGCATCTAGTACCAAAGATTAAAATGCCACTGTACATTATCTGACTATGTGATAGAAGCTAAAGCTCCAGTGTGCTCCACAGAAGTCTGCCCAGGAGGAAAAGTCATTTATATCATATTAATAGATAATCCAAAGCATAAGAAACAATGCATGTCATATGACCATATATATCTTCTTACAGTTCTTGGAATGTCCTGAGAATGTTCAGTTTATGAGAGCGATTATAACACAGTTCACTTGATTTGTCTTAGTCCATAGGGTGTAGAATAGGGTCTGTCTCCAACTGTGCCCTAATGACACAGAAAATAAAACAGTTCACTGGTTGATTCCTATGGTCAAGGACCGAGGAAGCACTTTATGCAAGCCATCTTGAGAAGAGAGGAGTATATAATGTTCTGTTGACTTACATAGGCTTTCCAGCAAAAAACCAAACAAACAAACAAAGAAAAACCTACAGTGAACAAACTCTCTGTCTTTCAGTGCAGTATCTAGGATCTAATTTTGAATTTCTGATCATAAAACAGAAAACTGAGCTACACTTACTGTAGTAGTCAAATATTTTCAGTCAGAACTGAGTTTCAAGAATGTCTGGACTGACCTTTTACATTAAGTGGAATTCACATAAATACCAACAATTCAACGTCAAACCTGGTAAAGCTTTAGCAGTTTAATCTGGTTTCCACTCTTTATTTTTACAATAAAAATGAAAGTCAGAGTGAACCAAAGTTGTTATTTTTGCTATAGTAGCAAAGTGCTACTACATGACTGTCTGCTGAAGTTATCTTTGCACACTGGGATGACAACTCTGAACAATATTATCGTGTTTCCAGCACTGATTTCTGGGAATTCTCTGGATGCTTACAATGTAATTGGTCATTTTAGAGGTTTTAGTGTTGTCTAACAGCTGAACTAATTGTCTAAACTGTGTATTTTACCCTTTCAACAATTCTATCATTCTATGATTCAACTGCAGTCTTAAAAGTG
>VXAV01004024.1:48992-66882 GCA_013399715.1 Alectura lathami
AAAAAAAAAAAAACACAACATTGTGGAAGAAATAAACTGGAAGTGAATATGTGAAATAATGCAAATTCTAATAGCACCAGATTTCTGTAATAAAAGCTGTGAAGTTCTATTAACAAAATGAGCAAAGATAAAAAGAACAGTAATCTCATAAACAGAGAAAAAGTAGGAGATGATGTAAACAGAGTATAGCCTTTCTGTGAATGCTCAGGTCGTGCTTTGGCCTGGAATGTTGGTACAGAACACTGGACAAATGCTATAGTTGCACCTAGCCATGTGGAAATTTGATTACTGCAATGGCCATTTAAGATTTCTGGCTTGCCACTTTTATGCTGTCAGTTGTTAAATGTATGGGTACAAATGTACAGCACTGAGATTTTTACCACACAGGTCTGTTGCTGTTGTTCTTACATTGATCCATGGAGACCTCCAGAGATTTGGCTCTGTAGAGTTGCATGCCATGACATTTCAGACTGATATTTCTTGTAAGACACCTGGTTCAGCGCTACTGCAGACGGTACACCTGACAGGTTCCTCCATGGGCACAATCTTTCATGGCTTTTGCCAGTGAATTCAGCAGTGGCTGTGTCCAAGCGTGAAGTAACTGAAGTGAGTTTCCCTGTATTGGCCCTTGCTGTTTTACCAATTGTTTCTTGTTATGCCCTTCTGACAGCTGGTAGGATGCTAGGGATACTAGTCACTGTCAGATGAAACATCAGCAGGCCTTATTCTCATCTCAGAGGCTATCAGGTGAAATTGGGAAAAGGCTTTGGACTTCTATGAATACAAGAACTCTAATTTCACTCAGTTCTCAAAATGTCTTCACAGTCTTGGAAAAATCTGTACGCCCATTTTCCATAAGCATCCATATAATACATTCCATACATTCTAGTATTGAAGAGTAATTTTCACATTTATAGAAATGTCAATATTGGATGTTCATGGAAAGAAAGATATTCATTCTCTGGAGTAATTTTTCATATATTCAGCTCTCCTGGATTCCAATGTATAAATACTGTATTGCAAGCTACATGGCCCTCTTAGACTGAACAGAAAGTGTTTAGATCTGGGAGTTAGGTTCAACAGACTTTGTGCTCTGGGTCAGAGAACTTGCTTTAAGTGCCATCTGTATCTCAGCTATCTCCAGACACAGCACAGGACATTTTTCCTTCTTTCTCCAAGGACTGAATGACCTTCCGCCTGACAATCATTCAGGTGATCCTCTCAATGTTTTAAAGTTAAATGCAAAACATTTCTCTGAGTTATTTCCCACTTGATACTATACACATGGCTACATCTGTTATTCTTGCCTCGTATTGCCCCCTGGTACTTGAAGGACAGATGATAAATCTGTACTAAATCATATCTTGGTTTGCATTGGCTTGCAGTGAATCAGACAAAAGGGGATAAGGAGCTCTTCCTGCTTCTTTGAGCATCCAGGCAAGAGGAAGACACAAAAGACAATCTCACTCCTGATTTAGAAGCATTCTGACTCTGTTAAATTGGTGTCTTTAATATTTATAGACATTCTGAGTGCCAAAAAAAGGAACTAAGGCCATGATATTCTGATTGGGTCAGTAATGGAGTTAGGTGATGTTTTTTGATGAACTTTAACTTCCTGAAAAATACAATCCAGAAGAGACTAAAGATACTAGCAAATGTACTTTGATTTTAGTGATGAGCCTTAACCTGCACTTCAGAACAAAAACAAAAACACAAGTAAAACACTCCTTGCTCCCCCCCCAAAAAAAAAAATAGGGTACAACAAGAAGATTAAATATTCTGTTTCAGTTGGCTCTGTTTTGATTTTTTCAGTTATGTCACCAAATAAAAAGGTTTTTTTTTTTTTGTTTGTTTTTTTTTTTTACACAGTATGGGTTATGAGGAAGGACAACAGTCAAGGAATACAAATTGTACCTTTTAAAAAGGACACAGCATTACAGGACTGTAAGGGTCCACCAGACCCCTAGCTATATCAAACAACTGCATCCCTTTCATACACCTATTGCACCAATCACACTATACATTAAAATTGGTTACACCATCTTAACTCACTTCTCCTATTAAAAGTTTATTCCCAAACCTACTTCTACTAACAATCGGAAACCTTTTAATTTAAAGTTCACAGTTGTGCATGGCTACTATCACCATCCAATTGCTCTTGCACCACTTTTTCTTTAAAAAGTTGTTTCTCTTTGGTGTTTACTTTCTTGACTGTATATAATACAAAATCACACACGCTTACGGGTTTCAGTTGTCTAGACTTAGCCACAAAGCTTATTTTTCACAAAAAGGTTTTATTTTGATTATTATATTATCCCTTCTCTTTATATGTTCCAGTCTGAAATAACCTTTAGTAGTGAGTATAACCAACCATAGCATTTCTGATGAAGTTTCATTTGTATCATGTGAGATGACATTATTGCTTCTGTTTAACTCTAGAATGTGATCCTCCTGGTTCTTCCATGGGTAAGTAACATTTACCTTATCAAAGCAACTCACATTTGTTGGGAGACCTGATGCAGAAGTTATGGCGTTAATAACAAAAAAGCATATGAGCAAAGTATTCTCCTGAGGAGCTGGAAGAAACTTATAATAACACTATTAACTTTGAGTTAAAGAAGAAAACAAATAAAAGACAAGTGTTGTTGCTCAGGCTTTGGGTCAGATAAGCTAGATTAAAATAATATTTGTTTCAGCCTTGGGAAAACAAAAGTAGCAAATTGGGAAATAAGAGTTATTACAGTTAGAAACAGATAAATATAAATAACTTTAGCTAAGTAGTTTAAACCAAATAACCAAGGTTGGAAACAGTGCTGCACTGTGACTATGAGGTAATAAACAAAGGCAGGGGTTAGGTTTTTTGAAGTTCTTCGCTTACTGTCTCCCATTATGATTATGCTATTGGACAGATTAGCCACCAGTGTTTCTAATAAAGATGTAATGTCTACCATCCAGTTTAACCTCATATCTCAAATAGAACAGAATAAAGACAAAAAGCTTTCTATATAGGACACAGAAACTTAGTGCAATACTACCATTACTTTGCAACTTTACTCCTGCTGAAAACAAAACCAATTCAATTTAGGAGAAACAGCTGTGCTATTTCTAATATCCTTAGCAATATATATATTTTTTCCCTTTCCTTCTTCAGTTTTGCACTTGCATGGTCAATAAGCATATTGTCAGTCTAATGCTGCATAAGCATTTCACTTCACTTTGACTTCTGTAAGTTCTTGTTTTATTCTACAAGGTGTAAGCTTCTATATATTTTGCAGTTTCTCTGTTTACTCTTACATTCTCATTTCTGTTGGTCATTTATCCCATTATGAGCACTTCTGCAATGTCTTCTGTCTCTCTGCTTGGGATCTATGTTCAAGAATATTTTTGGACCCGCACTGCGTCCTGAAGGAATTAGCTGATGCAGTTGCCAAGCCACTCTCTATGATATTTGAGACATCATGGCAGTCTGGTGAAGTCCCTGGTGACTGGAAAAAGGGCAAAGTTGCACTCATGTTTAAGAAGGGTAGAAAGGATGAGCCAGGGAACTACTGACCTGTCAGTCTCACCTGTGTGCTAGGGAAGATCATGGAACAGATCCTTCTGGAAGCTATGCTAAGGCACATGGAAGACAGGGAGGTGACGCGAGACAACCAGCATGGCTTCACCAAGGGCAAGCCCTGCCTGACCAACAGAGTGGACTTCTGTGATGTTGTAATGGCATTGGTGGACAAGGGAAGAACCGCTGATATCTGGACTTCAGGAAGGCCTTTGACATGGTCAAAGATCCTTCTCTCTAAACTGGAAAGATATGGATTTGATGGGTGGACTCTTTGATGGATAAGGAACTGGTTGCTAGATCTCATCCAGAGAGTGGTGGTCAATGGCTCAATGTCCAGATGGAGATCAGTGATGAGTGGTGTCCCTCAGGGGTCCACTCTGGGACCAATACTCTTCAACATCTTCACCAATGACATCGACAGCGGGATCGAGAGCACCCTCAGCAAGTTTGCGGATGACACCAAGATGTGTGGTGTGGTCGATAGACCTGAGGGACAGGATGCCATCCAGAGAGACCTAGACAGGCTGGAGCAGTGGGCCCAGGCTAACCTCATGAGCTCAACAAAGCGAAATGCAAGGTCTTGCACCTGGGTTGCGGCAATCCCTGCTATCAATACAAGCTGGGGGATGCAAGGATTGAGCAGAGCCCTGTAGAAAATGACTTGGGTGTACTGGCTGATGACAAGCTGGACATGAGCCAGCAGTGTGCCCTCCCAGCCCAGAAAGCCAACTGCATCCTGGGCTGCATCAAAAGAAGCATGGCCAGCAGGGCAAGGTGATCCTGTCCCTCTACTCTGCTCTGGTGAGACCGCACCTGGAGTGCTGCGTCCAGATGTGGAGCCCTTAGTACAGGAGGGACATAGACCTGTTGGAGCGTGTCCAGAGGAGGGCCACCAAAATGATTTGTGAGATGGAACACCTCCCCTATGAGGACAGGCTGAGAGAGTTGGGGCTGTTTGGCCTGGACAGGAGAAGGCTCCAGGGAGACCTGATAGCAGGCTTTCACTATCTAAAGGGGGGCTATAAAAAGAAGGGGACAGACTCTTTAGCAGGGTCTGTTGTGATAGGACATGGGGAAATCGTTTCAAATTGAGAGAGGGGAGATTTAGACAAGATATAAGGAAAAAGTTTTTTACACTAAGGGTGGTGAAGCACTGGAACAAGTTGCCCAGAGAGGTGGTGGATGCTCCGTCCCTGGAGACCTTCAAGTTCAGGCTGGACAGGGCTCTGAGCAGCCTATATCTAGACGTCCCTGTTCACTGCAGGGCAGTTGGACTAGATGACCTTTAAAGGTCCCAACCCAGACAATTCTATGATTCTAGGATAAGACAAAGGACTTCCAGATCTCTTTCACATTTAAGTAATATGTTAATCTGAGCTTTCAATTGCTTGTATGAGTAACTGTTTTTGTCTACCTTAGCCTGCCTATTTGTAATTGATTCTCTTCATTATAGGACTCTGTTTACTTTCCCATGTAATTAAAACTCAATTACCTTATGACCATTCAATCCAAGGCTATTTTCTACAATTTACATTTTGTAGAATGTCTTCCCTACTTCGAAAAGCCAGGTTTAAAAGCAAATCGGCCTTTCTGGTTCATCAGGGAAGAAGCTCGATTGCATTCTTAGGAATCTCATTCTTTATGTGTAGCTTTTGCTCAGAAGCTCTAGAATTTTAGCAGCTCTGCTGCACACAGTTTTCCTGGGGCATATACTGGCAAGAGTTTGAATGTGTAGTTTTATTCCCCCCACCACCCTCCTATGAGTGGGCTAGCATACAGCCCATATAGGATAGGTAAGCTATTCTGAAGCTCCTTTGCTGATCAGAGACATCATGTGTGAATGCTCTGGGTAAATCAGCCTGGAACCTCATGGAATGTTCAGAGCAGCAGCATCAGCAGAGCTTTACCTACAGTCTTCCCTCACAACTAGGTGCCAATTCATTTTTTTTTCTATACATTGCTTCTTTAGCTTTTCACACTGTGAAGCAAGAATGTTCTCCTCATTGCTTTAATCTTCTTTTCTTTCTCTCAGACAATGAAAACCTACATTCCAGAATAAACTATAAAATAGAAGTGTGAGTTTAAAATATAGAGGTTATGGGCATAATCAAGTAATATATATGCTTTACCAGCATATGTTTTTTACTAGCCATGTTGTATCGAACCAATTTCAAATCTGTTTTCTGTCCAATTCCCTCTCATGCTAGATGAAGTAGGGTACTGAATAAAAGAAAGCTATCAGTGAGATGCAGGAGTAGTGGTAATACATTTATCTTACTAATTTTCATACAGTACTTACACAAAAGAGGTCCTCCAGAAATAATTTAACAGATGTTCTGCTCTTTTGCATCGTTCTGTAATCTAAAAGGAAAATTTCTGTGATGCTTTCTCTGAGGGCTCTGGGTTTTCAGCTACCTAATTTTTCTGTTGAAACCATGACTTTCTTTCCAAAACATTCAGTAAGACTCAGAGAAGATCCCATTATTGTTCTATGGACTGTGTTGCTTCACACATTGTACTGATTGAAAGACTTACTGCATTTCATCAGTATGAGTGCAAATCAGTACTTTTTAGCACAACATCGGGAGGTTATCTTTGTAGGGAATACTCACAGAACACTGTTAATGCTAAGAAATATTCAAAATAGATTAAGATCACATCGCCAAAGAAGAGAGCACTGCCCCCTACATTATCATGGATGCCTCCATCCTGACTGAAAAAAGAAAAAAGCATTTAAGCACAGACTCATTTTCTCTCAACAGGATATAATCACAAGCCACTCTGAAATCAGGACAGTGAATCACATTTCCCAAAATTAATTGGATGTCACTGTTCTTTGGAACAGTATTACTCCATTTCTTTTCACCCCTCATTTGGGGCCCTGATTTATACTTGTGTAATTCCAGCTTTACACTCAGCCTCTGTAAAACACATGCAAGCAGATTTTTATCTCCCTGTAAATTAGCAATTCTGTAAGAATGTCAAATGATCCTGCTAAACACATTGAACTGGCCATGTTCAAAAATTAAGTTTCTAGTAATTGTTCCAGCCCACGTGGCACTTGACAAGTGCTACAATACTCAGAAAAAGTCCATTTTAATTATCATATGACTATTATTTATATCTCAATTTCTTCAAACACTATTCAGTCATTAAAGATAGTGAAAAATGGCACTATACAGAATGAATATGAAATGAATATTCATAACAGCTAATTATCACTGACATCTCAAATTTCATTATAATTTCCGTTTTGCTTAGCACTTTCTCATACTTGTAATAGAATCATAGAATCATTTAGGTTGGAAAAGTCTTTCAAGATCAAGATTAACCACCAACTTGACCTACTGAATGCTATGACTAAACCACATCCCTTAGTGCCACTATCAAACATATCTTAAATACCTCCAGGGATGAGGACTTCTCCACTTCCCTGGACAGCCCATTCCAATGCTTCACCACTCTCTCCATGAAGAAATTCCTGCTAATGTCCAGTGAAAACCTCCCCTGGTGCAACCTGAGACTATTTCCTAATGTCCTACGAACCCATCACTGTGGGTCACGGATAAATAAATCACTGACTATAACATAACTGCAGACAAAATTACATATACACAATAGGAGCCAACATTTTATGATCAGATGTATCATCAGGATGTTTGGACTAATGTTTCATCTATAGGCATAGATTAATTTAAATACGTTAGCAGATCTTAACATGCTTAACAGTATCTCTCACGTTTTTTAATAACAATTGTGTGTTTTGATCCACAGTACATCTAGTAATTCCAGAGTTTCTACACTTCATAGCATAACTAAAAAACCCTTTTCCTTTCTACTGGGATATTACAATTGGCTTTATATACCTTATGTATTTCATCATTCTTTCAAAAGTACAAGGAGGAAAACACTACTAAACAAAAGGCAAGTGAGCCATTCTACTTTTTATCAAGACCATTATTTACCTTGCAAGCTTGTTAAGCTTTTAAATATGCACTTTTATCAAGCTAATTTAAGTCAGTGCTTTTTAGTAATATCACCCACTTTACAAACATACAGATGATACATGAGCTTAACTTAAAAATGGGTACTGCTATAATTCTGGCTATATAGAGCCTCAAGGAGATTATTTTAGTTTTTAAAATTGACTTGGGAAAAAAAAATAAAACAGTGAACAAGCATATTAAATACTAAATGCTTCAATTAACAATGATTCTTGTTGCTGCTAAAGAAAGGGCTATCTGTTTTCAGGTATTTCTGAGACTTCAAAGAGTACTTCTCTTATAGAATAATAGAATAATATTATAATAGAATAATAGAATAATAGAATGGCTTGGGTTGGAAGGGACCTCAGAGATCATCTAGTTCCAACCCCCCTGCCGTGGACAGGGCTGCCAGCCACTAGCTCACTAGATCAAACTGCCCAGGAACCCATCCAGCCTGGCCTTCAACACAGCCAGGGATGGGGCAGCCACAGCTTCTCTGGGCAGCCTGTGCCAGCACCTCACCACTCTCTCAGTAAAGAATTTCTTCCCGATGTCCAACCTAAACCTCCCCTCTTTCAGTTTTAGCCCATTCCCCCTTGTCCCACCATTATCTACCTGCTTAAAAAGTTGGTCCCCCTCCTGCTGTAAGGTCCTCCTGTAAGCTCCTTCCAAGTATTGGAAGGCCGCAATGAGGTCTCCCCAGAGCCTTCTCTTTTCCAAGCTGAACAATCCCAACTCCCTCAACCTTTCCTCACAGGAGAGGTGCTCCAGCCCTCTGATCATTTTGGTGGCCCTCCTCTGGACCCGCTCCAACAGCTCCACATCCCCTCTGTACTGGGGGCCCCAGGCCTGGACACAGTACTCCAGGTGAGGCCTTCCAAGGGCAGAGTAGAGGGGGATGATCACTTCCCTCTCATACTTTCCTTTAAATTCACTGTAGCTCTAAGTACATTTAAAAAAGGAGCTGCTTATTGGCAGCTGTTTAAAGCAAGCAGTTTCAACTAGGACATTGTGATGATGGAGCCCTTCACAGATGAGAAAGCAGTAATTTGGGGAGGAGAAATGATGATAGTTCGATCAAAACCTATTTACTGGAGTTCCTGGGATGGTAGGTGAATGGATCCTCCTTTCTGTAAATGGGAAGAAGTCGACCCCTAACTAGAGGGCAGTCAAGCCACACTGAACTGCATGCTGAGCCACAGAATGCCTACTGATTTCTGCTTGTAATAAATGTCAGCCTCTGAAGCTGTTATTTACAAGCTCTCTCTGCGGTAGTCCTGAGATTCCCAAGGAATCGTTGGTTGCAGTATTATGTACACCAAGGTCTTTCAATCAGAGCAACCAAGGCGACAGAGACTGAAGCTGACAGGTCACAACCACATCATACTTTACAGATCTTTTCTTAATGGATACTTTTTAAAAAAATCCAAACCAGTTTAATTTTCCAAAGAAAATGTTTGTGTATCTTTAAAAAACAGTTTCTTTCAACTTCTCTTAGGTTTGCTATCCTTTTTATTTTCTCCTACAGAAGATTTACATGTATATATACAGAAATGAATAAAATAACTGAATGCTTGAAAAAGTTTTATCATGATCGAACATTTTCATTCTCTATAAAGGGTAACAGGAAAGAGCTGAAAAATCATTTAAAAGAAAAAATCAGGGCAGATCCTCAGTTTAAAATTGTTGCTCTTAAATAAGCCAACTGTGATTGTCTCTTCACAGATAAATAATAGGGAAGTTATTTAAAAATATATTTTTGCTGTCTTGTTTTGACAGTAAAATGACAAGTTTTGTTTTTTTTTCTTCACTACTGTCATTCATTAAGGAGCCACATAAATGCTTATGGAAAAGAAACTTAAAGCTCAAACACAGTGAATGAAAAAATAAAAATAATAATTAAAAAAAAAATCACCAACAAAAATCCTATCTGAGAAGCACATTGTACAAACAAAGAATCTTTCATGGCAAAGGATTGTCTGGTGACACTCATAGGCCTAGATGGCTGCCCCCCCTCCAAGAGGAACTAACAGCTAATGACAGGCTGTCAGAGTTCTGCTGGAGGTCATATTAGATACTGGTGACATTTAAAATAGAATGTATTAAAAAAAAAAAAAAAGGTGTAAAAATTTAAATAAATCAAAAAGCACACAGACATAAGCAGAATTAATTTGTTAATCTGCATCTCTACCTAAAATCACCAGAATTTTTTTACTCCACAAAATAGCTAGCTATCTAATGCTTCCTTATTCTGAGCCACAGGTAGTCTATTTAAACATATTAATATACAGACGTCTTACGCGAATTGAAGAATATATCTGTGAGCATGTGCTTAAATGACACTTTACATCAGATTTTAAACAAGTGTTGCCTTGAACTGAGTGCTTCATCATCAGCTGGGACAGAATAGCTACACTGTGGGAGTGCAGAAGTGTGTGAAACAGGGCATAAGATTTAATTCATGGCTAAAGTACTCCCAAAGATGCTAGAGTCACTGCTAATGGCCTGGATTCTCTAGGCAGATCAAACACACACCAAGAAACAGACAAGGTACCTTGAAAATGCAACTGAACCATGGAAACCAGGAAATATTTGCAAGTGAGAACAATCAGATTCTGTAGCATCACATGCTCGTATTTTTTTTTCTAACATTTGTGCTTCACAGACAACTTTGCAAATGTGATCTAGGATTAAACTGATGTTGTGCTGTCTCCTTCAGTCTGCAGTCAGAGATGTCCTGGAGGAATGTGAAGATATGATTCTGAGCTTTTAAAAAACACATGTATTTTAATGAGAATGCCTAAATTTCCCTTTGGTGATACCACTTTTCTGATTACTGCAAACATTAAGCAAAGCTGCTGTTAAGTTCTTCAGAGATCTGAACTGACAGAATTGAACTCACTATGGGGAAAAGAAATCAGGTATCAGGAAAGACATGGACAAATAAATAAATATACTGGTAGAAGTTAATGAAAATGGTTTTGCAATAGTGCTGTTGGAATTCCTGCAAAAAGGTGACCCTAATCTGTTAGAGAACCCCATTCAATGCGAAGATAAGACTTTGACAAGAACAAAAAGGGGACAATATGAGAGCAATTATATACCAGATTATGAGAGATTGTGCTATTAAGACAGAACAGCTGTCATATTTGACCTCATCTTTATAATATTTATTTTATTTTATTTACAAAATAAACAATGAAGAGAACAAAACATAGTAATAAACATAACATAACAAAGCAAAAGATCATTTAATTGCACACAATGATCAAGGAAAATAAAGACAATAAAAAGTAAGCCAGATGGTAAATCCTTCTGCTCAAAATGTCCCTTGTTCTATTCATTACCTACTGGGTATTTTAGTTCAGATAGTAAAATATAACCTCAGCTTATTATAAGATTCCTCACTTCAGCCTGGACAACTAAAGTGAAGCCTTAGTCTGTTTGATCAGGGGATCCAGAGAGCTATCCAGCTCGCTCCAAGGTGAACATCTACAGCAGGTCAGCCGAACTATTCCCTACATGTCCTTGCAGACGACCAGGATGAGAGAATCATTACGAATTCGTTCGTGCACTTCTTTCTTCTCTACATGCATAGTGAGAGGTTGGTTAAAGGTTCTTTTGTACAGTACGTGTTCTACAAGCAAGCCAAGCTTTAGACTCATTGTTAACCAAGTGAACTTTCACAGCAATAAATTTTAAAATCTTACAGGTAAATCACTGGAGAAAAAAGGATTATCAACTGAAGCCACTTTATTTGGAATGCTGTATTCAGATAAAGGAACTGCACAAATGATGAAGAAAAGGAATGGTTCCATCTTGCAAAAGTAGAAATCACAAGAAAGGAATTACATAGTATACAGTATTCTGGGATGTAATTAGCAGGCAGAGTGTGAAAACAAAGACAAGAAACATAAAGAGAAACTTCCTGGTCAGTGACACTTTTCTTGTTATTCATTAACCTCTGAAACACAGAAACCCAGCTCCATGGGATACTGAAATCCAAGCTTAATTTAGTAATAGAAAATGTACTTTAGAAGATTGTCCAATATCAACAGGGAGACAGATGGGACAATCAGAAAAGCTCAACTATTAGCAACACTTGTGAATTTTTCCACACACTATTAGTTGTCAGATATTTTGTCAGAGAGGCAACTATCCTGATAAAGAAACAATATTTGTCAAGAGAATACCAAATGACACTAACTCAGAACTCACACTGATAGGCCCTTAACAGCACTGCTTTAAATCATATTTACCTTCCAATATTTCTGTTTAGCAGATGTTCATTGGCTAGTACTTATTTAGGACTGGCTTTAAAGTAAAAGATTAAAGGCATTGAGTATTGATAACTAAATTAAAAGGGCTGGCTGCCAATAGCTGTAACAGTAAGTAATGAATAAAGAGCATTGCCTACTCTGTGTCCTCTTGACCATGCAGAACAATCATTAAGAATTAAATGCTGTGATTCAGCCCCCCTCCTGCCTTTTCCCCAAGAGGCAATGCCTCACACATCACTAAGTATGCAGTACTCTGGGAACAAAGCCAAAAGTAGCAACTCGTTATCCGAATGAGAACAGCTCAAAAATAGGTCTTATCCAAGAAGGGAGGGGGAGGAACAACGTTTCCTACTATTGCTTATAATGTACATCCTTTTAATGGAATAAAATTTATATCAACACATCTTTTACTGTGTTAAATGAAGTTAAGGATTTGGGCTGCGAAGCTGCATTAAAAACATGTACTAAATGATGCTTTTTCCTCTACTTTTAAATTATTCTTTCCCTCTTGTCATCATATACATCATATACATGTAGCTACAAAGTGAGTTTTGTACACACAGGTCAGGTAAGTCTCAGCAGCTGGTGATGTTTGAAGCAAATACCTTCCACCATTCCACATCTCTCCTTTTTGACTTACCAGCAATCTGTGCTCCTGTCACATAAATAAATAAATAAATAATAAATAAAAAGTTGCAATATACAGTTTACATACATATATATATTAACTTTAGATGTGTAGGCTGGCTTATGTGTGTACGTATAAACATAGCCTTTCAATAACCCTTGTGGTTAATCTGAAAAGCTATGGTGATGATTTAAAGAAACTATTCCATAGGAAAATGAGATGTAACTAAAAATATAGCTGAAAAGCAGTGGAGTCCATTGTAGGTTGCCTGGTTGACTGGTTACACTAAAATAAGGGCATTTACTTCATTGTAATTTAAAGTAAGAACAAACTACAACAAAAAATATGTAGAACTTGCATCTCTTTTTAAGTTACTTAACTTGTCCTTGGTAGAATGCAACACCACTTTTCAATTACTCTCCCAATTGTGTTTTCATAGGGTTTTTTTCTTTTATTTACAATCATCTGTTGGATGCTTTAAAGTACACATTGGAAAATGTTTTTGGTTCTTTTTTCTATATGCTTTCATTTCTAATGATGCTTAAGATAAATATCAATCTCCTATGCATTGTTTTTGAGTATCGACCATGATGTCAGCACAACACTGGTGCTTGACGGGGTTAGTTAAAATGAGTTCCTTCTTTTTGCTGTATAGCTGCTCCAAAATAGTGGCTACTGTTCAGTTGTTGTTAGATGTTACACATCCATTGACGGCTAAAAGGTAGAGTGGGCTCTAAACACTAGTGGTATTGAATTCAGTGGGATAATACTGATGATTCATTTAATCAGGCATGTTCAGCATAAAGAAAACATCAAATACTCTCCAGGCTGTGGCTGGCTACACATGAGCGTGCAGATGACAGAAAAAGCTACTCTTGCAGGTAAAGTGCCACGGGATTACTGGGAAGGGCAGTCAAGGTTAGCAAAATTGAGCTGAGCAGTGATAAACAAGCTCTGAACCATTTCAAACTGTGGCTGAACTCCTCCTCCAGCATCCCCTCTCCAGAGGTCTGGCACCCTCTGAAAAGGCTTCAGTATGGGATGGATGAATCAGAGTATTCCTGGAGGGGATTCCAGTGTTGCACAGCTCCTCTTTGTCTCTTGTTCTATCTAGCGTAACATAGTGCACGCAGCTACCACACTCATATAGTCGGCACCCTGGTTTTGCGCACAAATACAGATGTTTACACCTGCATGATGAATACACCTCCATTTTAAGAGAGAATGCTCACAATGACTCTAGTCTTTAATGTCTGATTAAATTACGAGGATGCAATTCACTATCATGTTAGATAGATAAACTTCATGGAACAATTATCAGGTCAACAGTCCTGTTTTTTGTCACTGTTTTTTAATGTCTTTCAATTGTTCCTTTTTCTAATACTCTACATAATAGAATAGGACATATCTTACATAGTTTGTAGCACAAAAAATAAGTAATACAATGGGTAATATAGTTAATAAATTTCAGTGAAAACCTGTACGTTTTTCTTGACCTAGAGAAGTTCTCTTGATATATGACTTTTAAATACCTTAGAACAAAGTGGACATTGAGCTCGCATTACAGTCATCCGAGCAAAAAAATAAAAAACATCTCCAGAGAGCAATCCATCTTATTTTCAGATAATTATCTGAGATAGGTCAGCACATTGCTAAGTGCCCTTTTCTCTGTATAAATTACAGGTAGAGACCAGGGTGGATATCTTATATGTACCAGCCAGTACTGGTTCATGGTGTTATTTCTTCCCTGGCTGCAAAACTCTGCATTTTCCTTTGTTGAACTTCACAAGATTAAAGCTTCAACTAACTATAGCCATCAAGAAGTCCTTCAAGCTATCCCTAGAATCAATTGGAAGAGTGAAAGTACTTCAAAGGGCAATTCATTCCTCTGTTCCATCAAATAATGTCTGAGAGAATGGGACACATTTCTCTTGTCATGTGTGGCCAGCAACAGACTGGAAAGTATTTGATGTTTTCTTTACACTGAAGGTGCCTGATTAAATGAAGTGCCAATCTTCTTTTAATGACTATAGAAGAAATCTAGATGACTAGTTTAGGATGTCTGCTTAAGCTTCAGACAGCCAAAAGCCATGCTATAAACTGATGCAAATTCTACCAATGTGAGATGTTACTCTCTGTAAGACCTGAGAAGTGTGTTCAAGAGAAAGAAAACAAGTGCAACAGCTACAGTGGAAGGACAAGCTGCTTTCCTGCCACTTGCTCCTTCTCAGGGGATAATTCTGCCAAGAACTCAGCACCTAGAAATTTGAAGTGATCTTGTAGTACAACAGGAACTGGCTCCTGAGCTTTCCAGATTTGCTGATCTGCAGTTTCATGGGGCTTGCCTGGGTGTACTTACCCACTGGAATGCATTGCTGCTTAAAAAGAAATGAATCCTATGGTTGCTTACTTCAGAACAATCCACTCTTAATAATTTATGCTTTTTCATCTCAAGAAATGTGGATACTAAATCTCTGCTAAATATGGTTGTGATGGTGCTCAGAACTCTCCTTCAATCCCATGTGACCAGAATGCAAATGTTTCTCAAGCGGCAACCTCCACCCACTATAAGGCATTTCCTTTATTTTATACTTTTTTTTAGTCCTTCATCAGCTTATCTCCATCTCAGAAAAAGCTTTAATGCTAGTCACACTATTTTAAAGATATTTCTGGAATATTTTACAAGTCCTATGATGTGGCAAATATTCATTACTCATACATCCAGTCAAACCTACCATGTTTAATCTNCATTGTTTCAGCAGTTTTAAGAGTTCATTTAATGGCAGCTTTCAGCAAAGATGTAACAAAACTGAAGTAAGTAAATTTAGAGTTTTTCTGGAGTAAACACAGGAGAAAAAAGAGCAGTTCTTCATCGCATGCACCAGTGATTGAATAATATTTTTTGTGTTGATATTGGCTATTTAAAGCCCAATTACATGTTTTACATTAAAACCTTAAAATTAAACTCACTTTTAATGGAAGCACAGATTCTGTTAGAAAACTTAATGAATTCTAGGGTATTTCCAATTATTAAACAATAAATATGAAGGTACATAGTGCCTGTACACGTTCATTAATGGAACAGATAGGCTGAGGAAAATTATGTACAAAATGAAAAAGAACTATACTTTCACTAACAGGTCCTCTAAATACTCACCTTTAAAATGAGAAATTCTGCACTACTCCTAAGTACTTGTTTGAGGCAGGATTTTATGATGGAATCCTATTATGTTAGACCTCGTCCTGCAGCTCTAGTTGCAGAAAACTTTGTCATAAGAGTAATTGTTACCTGGACAGTCCCATTAGGCCAAGTGCTGAAATTCTCATTCATTTTTCTGTCTACTCAGTCAGTGGCCTTCAATAACCCTTTCAAAAATGACAGTTCCCCTTCTGGCATACCCTCTCCAGAGCTGTGACTCCCTTTGAAAAGAGGTCAGCTTGTGCAATATACACTATATAATGCCAAAAGCAGACTTGTGATAAACCAGTCACTGGAAGTCACGCATGCTCTCCTCCACCTTTTTGTCACCTTCTCTTCTTAATTTTTTAAGGCCACTGGGAACCAAATTGGCTTCTAGCATGAGTAAGGCCTTCTTAGGAGTCAATTTGCTGGGCTTAATTATTGCAGTGATGCAGAAGTGCTGTGGATTTGTTTTAGGATTTTTACTGTCCTTCGTAGAATATTACTGAAGGACAAAGTAGACAATGTAATAAATGTCACTGTGTATTACAAAATTTATATGAGGCCTTAAATCTGTTTTTTTTTTTTTTTTAATCAATTTGAAAAAAAAAAAAAAGACACACTTTAAAAATGAAAATCACAAGAAAGAAAAAGAAACAAACAGTTTCTAAAGAGAATTTTCAGAAATAGTCTTGCTAGACCATATATTGCATACTCATACAATAAAAACAGAACAACAACAACAACAAAAAGACACCACTAAGAAAAACAAACCAAATAGACAAAAACAAAAAAGGCATTGTGATGCTTTTTGAAAATTTTCACTAACTGACTTTCTCCTATGGTACATTCTCAATTCCCTCACAGGTGTGAAATTCATGCTGTTTTCGTTAGGAGTCTGTAATTATACCATCCGAGCACTTACCTGTTGTTGTTGACAACTGAACAGCATTGATCAGTTAAGTATATTTTCACATTACTTGGTTACTTGTTTTCTTATTGTTTTTCTTTTTCATCTTTTCCTTTTTTAAATCATAGGAATATAATTTGGAACCACAGAGAAAGGTTCTTGACAGCTAATATTGCTATGCTCCGTTGATAAAGAGCATGGGACAATACACCATTCTGCTTTTAGTCAGAATTAACTTTACCTACAGTATATTTATTTCCTCAGATAATCACACAGTGAGGGTCTTTTTACAGACATTTATTCATTTATCCATGCAAGCTAGAATCTTATATTAAGGAAGAGAGAAAACACTTTCTGTTAGATTCTGCCTCTTTCTGCAGAATCTAAATAGGAATCTTGATGATGACAGTGTGATGAGTCCCATTTCCACGTGTGTCTTTTTCATCACACCTCGCCAAATATGCAGTTAAACTATGCCTTTATCACTCTACAGGAGCCTAGTCAACAACTGAAAACTAAAACCTCTCATCATATTTAATTAGGCAATTTAATCATGCTGATTTCAGAATTGCAGTTCTTTCTGATTCACACTTGAAAACAAAATCCAGAATGTTTAGAAAGAAACTGTCGTGTTGAACGGCAGCTCAGAGAGCTTTCCAAATTATTATATCAGTCTTTCCTGATACATCATCTCTTGGGGAGCCTTCTCCATGACCCTTGCTGAGGACCAAGCAGACAGATTATAGTGTTGAAGTCTAGGAAGGCATGGAACAGCAATGATAAGCCATCATTAGTTAATTCCTTAATTCCTGTAAGCCATCAGGAATTCCAAATGCTAGCTGACTTCTTTTGGCTATCTCAAAATTAAGGTGTTTGGGCCTGGTTTGAATTTTTACTGATTTTTAGTATTGAGACAGCATAATTTTGGGAAATAAACATACGCATGGAATTTGTTCAGATTTCAGTTTACAGAGAGTTCAATGAAGATCAAAGTCAGTATGCAGCATATGAATGCCTCACTGATCTTACCAGAAAACAAGCAGCCTGAAATGCTATGACCAAACACTTGTAACAATGTTCTCAAAAATTACTTTCCCAGGTAATAATACTGAAACATTACGGTACTTTCTAATGTTTCAAGTCTACTCTATTCAGGAAAAGGACTAATGCAAAAATTCAGTGGAGCCAAGATATGGTTTTTAGAAATAATTTTAAAAGCTAGGATTTTTTAAAGAAGAAATTCAGTTAATTATCTAACATCAAACCTTCCTTTCTCATGAGTAAAATTATGAGTCTACAAGGAGTTATTAATGGTATGTATTCAGACTAAAAAAAAATAATAGATG
>VXAV01004024.1:73944-85445 GCA_013399715.1 Alectura lathami
GGATACAATTCAAGCTCTTCTGCAAAGCGCAGCCTATTAAATAAAATGCAAGACATTATGTCTTTTTGCCTTTCAAATGTCACCAAAAATATACCTTGTATTTCTGTGTGAGAGAGCTATGCGCACAAATCTGCTGTCTTTAGTATTTTGTTTTGTTTTGTTTTTAACTGATTTTAGGATTACTTAAATGCTTCCCAGCAAGTTCAGTATATGAAAGCGGTATCACTTGGGCTACCAAGGGCTACAGAAGAGATTCAAAGGTATGGCTGTACAGTAATACTCAGAACACAGACTGAATATCTTTCCAGGAATCACTATTATCACATTAACAGCAGACTAAATGAAATTATGCTTATGCTTACAGTAATATTTAGGTACATTACGTCAAGTCAGCATTTTTACATGATCTAGTATCCGGTTCTACTTAGATCTGCAACCACTTATGCTCTTTATTGTTTCTCAGTTTGATCTCAAATTTCCCTGTGCTATTAAATACCACTGTGTGTGCACTGATGATACCTAGAAACATATGTGTTCTGGAGATAATCATGGTTTTTCTTCTGCCTAAGCTTCTCTATGATCTATTTTGCCTAAACTAAATTCCACCTACCTCCCCAGAAACCTGAAAAATTCTTATGGTCAGCAACTGTCTGGAAAGTAATGGAAAACACAGCCTAAAACTGTAAGGCAGCAACTTAATGGTTATCATCCATATTCTTTACAGTATATCTATGCAGCTTTATGTTTGCAATCTGCAACATATTGAAAGAACTTTCGAAAAGTTCAGCTTAGAAGTTTAAATATAAATTGAAAATATTAATTCTTAGATATTTTTAGTGCATATAAACATATTTTTTTCCTGAATCATCAGCACACAGTCCAGTTCATGCTGAAAAGGACTTCTGGTGTAATTGCAGAAGAAAAATTTTAAAATATAACCTTCCTACACAAATTAGGTCTCCTCTGAGTATTCATAATGCATATTTACCAACCATTTTAATTAAAACAGATATCTCTGTAGTTAACTTGAAACCTATATTTCAATCTGGCTGCTTTATTATGATTTTCAAGTTTCCTGTATCACACGCACATACATTTTGCAAAACAAAAATAAATAAAATATGACAGAATAAGCACTGATTAGAACATTTTGGAACATCATTAACATACCCAATTTACATGGCATAAATCTGTTAACATCTGCAGTGATAAAAAAATCCCCCAACATCTTTCACGCTATGAAGAAAACAGCCTTTTTCTTCCTTCATTCAGTACAATAAATAAAACAGTATATTTCTTCTCTCATTTAAAAGGAAGCCAATGAGTGTCTTTACAGTGTTAGCATGGAACATTAAAAGGGACAAGATGAATATATGATGCTGAATAGTTCAAGTTATTTGTTAGCCCAGGACCTAGAACAAGAAATTCCATCCATCAGACAATAATTCTAGAAGGCTCCAGGATAAATAGCCTAGACTATGGCATTGCCTCCCTCAGCATTTTTCATATTTCCTAATTAACATCACCCAAACTGCACAGTAGAAATTTGAACAAGGAACAAAATAACGAAGCTGGGGAAAATCATACAGTTAGGCACAATGACATGCAGAAGGCTCTGAAGCCATCACTGTTGATTATCAGTATCCCACAGTAAACATCAGCTTACATAAATGCACATTTATTGTTGTTTTCATTATTTTTTTTAACTGGTAAAATGGTTTTCCCAGTCATGGTTTTTCACGGGTATTCTATATCATGACATCATGTAATAAGCTGACAAAGGTGGGAGGGCTGCTAAGGAGAAATGACAGCCCCCAGAATGCTCCTGTCCCTTCCCACGTGGTTTCTGGGTTCCAGGAGTTGCTCCTCACCTTTTGCCTCCAGTTGCCATGGTGGACGCCAGTCGCCATAGGTCAGGAGACACTCCCGTACTTTCCAGTTTGTCAGATTTATTGCTCTCAATTCCTTTCATATTGTATTATCTTGTATCCCTTTGCTGTTTTCAGTAAACTAATTATCTTTTACCTCAATCGTGCCTCCTCCTTTCTCACTCCTCCACCTGACCTCCCTGAAGGAGAGGTGGGGGAGGGGGCTAGGCCCTGTTGCAGAACAATCTTTAATTAACCCACAACAAAATCTAAATAAAAAAATAATAAAAACCTGAAAGCTGCCAAGAATTTTAATTTAATCAGAATATTGCAAACTATTGGCATAGAATACAATTATTTTATAATTATAATCAAAGCCTGCTAGCAGAAAGGTGTGATAAGTATCATCCATTACTTCATTCAGAGTCTAAAATTGAAAGCTTTGCCAAATATGCAACTGTCAGAGTTTTGTTTCAGTTGAATCATTTTATTCAATGTCCATTTGTATGAGTAAATCAAATACTGAAGTCTTTCGTTGGGCTGAAAAAGCATCTGTAGCCTTCCACTATTGAAACTGGAGTGTACAACATACCTACATTGTAGGAGATTTGTGTTTTTAAATTAGATTCAAAGGTATGGCTGTACAGACCCAGAACACAGACTGAATTTTTTATCTGAAGATATTTTAAACGGACAATTCAGATCTTTTTCAGGTTTGTAGAGGTTCATCCATCAAAATGCTAAGCCTTTAAAACCAGTCTGCTCTGTGAAGTCCTAAACACAAATAACTGTTGACAAAGTCTTTAATTTGCAGTTCTTTATTTACAGAAACCTAGTATGGCAGCAACCTGTCACCAACAAGCTTTTTTGCCTCTCTGTTTTTTTTCCTTCTCCACATCCTTTGCCCTGGACATCCCTCTGCTTCACAAATTAAGGATTAGGGAAACTCTTGCTTGTACTTCAGAAAACCTGACAGAAAATGTATGTAAAAAGTTCTGTATTTCCAAGCCTCCAAAAACAAGAGTGGATCAAAAATGGTCACTCAGACCTGGGAGTCTGCAGCTAAATAACTAAGACCTTAATCTCCTAATCTTTGCAAATTTGGTCCTAACCAGGACGAACCATCCAACTAGGGTGCTGGATATCAGCGTTGCAGTGGCAGCCACTGGACTGGGTCCTGAGCAGATACTGACTTTTCTGTTTGTTGCACTGTCTGCCCACCCTCCTCTTCCACTCAGCTGAAACCATCTCAATGTGCTCTTCTGCCTGCCACCATCTCCATCCCTGCCACCTTGTCACAGCTTCATCTTCTCCTCTGCCTTCAGCAGCAATCCTCTTCCCCTTCCCATGTATACACATCCCACACCTGACCAGGGAGCACGTTTCCCAGGTGAAGAACTGTTACTATAAATTCTGGTTATTTACAGAGTACGGTGGCTTTCTAATCCTCAGATCAATTTGAAACCCAGATAATCACAGTGCACCTGCTTCTGCAGAACATCAACAACAAAAAGCCAAACAAGTTCTTTGAGACCACTTATTCTTTGCAACTCAGGACTTTCTCTTTAGATTACACATTTAGAAATCATATTTCAGCTACATCACCTACTTTTCCAAAGACAAAAATGAAAGCTATGCAAAAACTAACTTTAATGTGAATGTATCATTCCTCACATATATTAATGAGATCTAGTCCTAGACTCTTCTAAGTCTTGCCTTTATTGCAGTATACTACCAACGACATACAAGACACATTCTTCTATTTTCACAAGCACTTTTACTAAGATGATGATAGTGGTGGGTTCTTTATCTTTATTATTTGAACTCTTATGTCCAGAAGTGTTAACAGCAATGCAATCTCCACTGCTAACTGCAGGCTACCCTTCACCATCAGGCAAGACAATGATATCTTCACTTGAGTTTATCGTGAGAGAAATACACAGATCAAAGAAAGTTGCAAATATACCTTCTTTATGAAAAGAACTACAGCTGCTGGACTTCTCAAATCAGTTATGTACTTTTTTCTGCTTCATGTATTCTTGGTGTTCATCCTAATTTGAGAGGGATTTGGTTTCCACAGGACTGTAAATCAAAGATGATTCCCTCTGGAAAGACTCAACTGTGACCAAGAAAGTCAGCTTGTATAGGCTCTGGGAGGCAGCGTGCTGGGAAAGCAGCAGCTCTGCTGACTCGGGAGCTCACTGCCTCTTTGCCCTTTCTGAGTTACTAACACAAATGACCCACATGAGCAAACATGCCCTGTAGATGAAAGCTCTCTGATTAGCCCTTATCATGGCTGTGCTATCTTCAGAGGACTCAGTGTTAATGAGATTACTTATGTTAAAGATACTGTTCATGATAACGCAGCAAGAAAAATTCATGGTAAGTCCATCACTGAAAGCAACGCTAGATGCCTGTCTGGGGGCCAATAACCATCTCACGTGAAACCTGTGTGAAAGATGGAATCTACAGCTGACAGATGATACTGAGAGGTTTGCACTGCAGTGAGACAACAGCAAGGCAACCTCAGATTTTACAGGAAACTTCCAAGAGTTTTCCAAAAGACTTCTAAGATGGCACTCGTAGAGGCAATAGTATTTTTTACCCCTTTCCAAGCCCCCAGTTCTGCTTCTATTTCTGTCACCTGCACCACAGAGTCCTCTCTAGGGGCCAGGAGTTGTACAGTATATCATTTAACAGTGTTAATTACCACAGAAGAGCTATGTGAATATTTCTGCAGGCATGAGACAGCTGGATCAAATTATTTTACTGAAACATATACAGCAAATACTACAAACACAGACATTACCCCTGTTCTAGTGGTTTGTTAATATTTTTGCAGTAGTTATCTTACTACTTCTTCTTTCTTCTTTTTTCTCTTTATTAGCTTGTAATGGAATATTATTTTTAAAGAAGATTGTTCCAGAACTCACAGTACTCTATGATAGTATCAGAGAATTAAGAAATATAACAAATTTTTTATTATTTTTTAATTTTCCCTGAACTGATATTAAGACACTTCAGAATAACCAACCCATTTGGAAATAATTTTTGAGCAATATAATCTCTATCTCAAAATACAGGCTTTTACAGAATTTATTTTTGCAGATATTGTTCATTTACCAAAAAGGTTAAGTGTTTGATTATTCATCAGCACAAGACCTTGGAAATTATTTACAGAACATAAAGAAGTAACAGAATGAAAAGAATACCAAAGAGTACCAAATCTTACTGAAATTTGGTGAAAACTCTAGATTTTGTTTATATATAGTACAGTTTGTATAAAACTGTGCATTGTGATGAAACATACATACTCTGGTTTGGTCAAAAGAATATTAGTGAACCAAGCTCAGTAAATTCTGCTCTTCCATATTGGGATGAGCATTCCGCTCTCTGAAAATATCTAGACTGAGCCATGGTTGCCACGCGGCAGAGAGACAATGCCAAAAAGAACATGGTGACTCAGACAGCGTACATGCAGCGATCCGTGACTCAGGCTGCAGGGAGCACCTAAGTCTGGCATTGCTGCCAGAGGATAGCAGAGATACCACCTGTATGCGGTGTGAGCAGGTGGATGACCTCTCAGTCTAGTGGTTGAACTAAAGCCGGAGGAGGAGAGGTTAAGAACCATCATGGTCTGTGAGGGGGAAATAGACTGGTGGAGCTCCACCCTACCATCTCTGAGACAAAGGCACCAGGGCGATGCTCCACAAGTAGCGATGGATCCCTTATCCTCTCGCAGTCAGAAGGAGAGGGCCCAGGAGACAAGGAGGAGTGGAAACAGGTCCCTGCTTGGAGGGGTAGGCGGACCACCCCTCAGCCTACCTCACCTTCCCAGGTGCCCTTTACAAGGCTCTGGAACTAGGGGAACAGGTAAGGGAGCTTGTAAAAAATGGTCTGTCCAAGAGATTGTCTAAGACAAGTCAGTCATCCAAAACACCACGCCTTGGGATTGCCCCTGCTAAGAAGAAAAGGGCAGTTGTCATAGGTGACTCCCTTCTGAGGGGAACAGAGGGGTCCGATATACCTACCAGACCCTACCCACTGCTGCCTTTCTGGGGCCCAGGTCAGGGACATTATGAGGAAGGTCCCTGATCTGGTGCAACCCTCTGACTATTACCCGCTGCTGGTAGTCCAGTTAGGCAGTGATACAGTGGCTGAGAAAAGCTTGAGGGCAATTAAGAGGGACTTCAAGGAGCTGGGGTGGTTAGCTGAAGAGTCTGGAGTGCAGGTGGTGTTAGCTCCATCCCTTTGGTGGCAGGGAAAAACAGTGATAGGTATGGGAAAACTGACCTTGTCAATACCTGGCTAAGAGGCTGGTGCCATCAGAGGAATTTTGCTTTTTTTGACCATGGGGTGGTCTATTCAGCACCTGGCCTGCTGGCACCAGGGGGGACCCACCTATCTCAAAGGGGGAAAAGGATTCCAGCCCAGGAGTTGGTGGAGCTTGTTGAGAGGGCTTTAAACTAGATTTGAAGGGGGAAGGGGTTAAAACCAGGTGCATTAGAGATGCACGTAGCAGCAGTGTGCCAGGGTCAAATGGGAAACCGATAGCACAGCTGAAGTGCATCTGCACTAATGCACGTGGCATGGGCAACAAACAGGACAAGCTGGAAGCCATTGTGCAGAAGGAAAACTGTGACTTGGTTGCCATCATTGAAACATGGTGGGACTGCTCTCATGTCTGGAGTGCTGCAATGGATGGCTATAAGCTTTTCAGAAGGGATAGGCAAGGAAGGAGGGGTGGAGGCGCGGCTCTCTGTTAGGGAGTGTTTTGATACTGTAGAGGTCAGTGCTGTGAATGATGAGGTTGAATCCTTATGGGTAGGCATTAGGGAGAAGTCAAACAAAACAGACATCTCAAAAATAGTATAAGCCTGAATATTTGAAAGCTTGGCAATAAGGAAGAGTAAAAAAAAAAAAAAAAAAAGTTAATGACTAATCAACTAATCCTACTGATGGGAAAGCTTGCAGGTGGAGGGTCAGGTAGCACAAACAGCCTGATAGCCAACAGTTATAGGTAGGTCATCTGTGGTGTACTGTAGGTAGGAAGGAGCATTGGATATGGCAATGAGAGGACACAGGGGACACAGAAGGGAACGAGATGCATTTGCAACCTTGAGGAGGGAATAAACTATTGGTTCATTAGTTTGACTGCTCACAGGACAAAGCTACAACTAAAACACTGCACATTTTAGGTTGTAATGTAACACATATTGCATATCAAATTATTTTTCACATCTGGTAACTACAAATAAGTGTTTTATTTTTCTTTCAGATTATGTGATTTTGGTTAAGCTTTATAACACTGTAATGAAGATTTCCTTGAAAAGTGTTATAAACCCTGATGTGCAGATATTTCACTTTTTACAGCTTAGCAATAATACTCTTTTAAGCCATGGTGCCAAATTTTATGCATGCTTTCATAGCAGAATTGTTTATATGAATACAAGTATTTATATGGCAGATGTTTTGTGATGTTTTTTGTTGTTTTTTTTTGTTTGTTTGTTTTGTTTTGTTTTCCTTTTAAAAACTTATGTTATTTCCATGCAAATTCCTGGTACTTCAATAATTTTGTTAAGAGCTGACAAATATGCTCAGTGCTTTATTTTCCAATAGGAATAACACTACAATATAAACTGCCTTGTCAGCAACCACTGCGACACTTTGGGAGATGCTCCAAAATTTTTTGTTTCATTTTAAAGTTCATTAATTTGACACATTTAAAATACACATGCATTGTAAAACTCTGCATTCCTAGCTTTCATTAAAATGACTATATTGCAGGGAATGTGGTTTTGCCAGTTCCCTTTATTTCCTTTAAATTCACCATTACAGAAACAACATACTCTTTTATTATAGTTAGATTTTGAATTTATTTGTTCAATCATAGAATCATTAAGGCTGGAAAAGACCTCTAGGATCATCTAGTCCAGCCGTCAGCCCATCACCATCATGCCCACTAAACCACGTCCCTAAGTGCCACATCTACACTTTTCTTGAACACCTCCAGGGAAGGAGACTCCACCACCTCCCTGGGCAGCCTGTTCCAATGCCTGACCACTCTCCCAATCAAAAACAAATAAACACTTGGAACAAAATGTACAGTAAGAGAAAGACCAGGCCCAGTGTTTTTTTTTTTTTTTTTTTTTTTTCTAAATGAAAACTAAGATCTTACTTCTAGGGGATGAAATGGGTGTGGTTTTCTGTATTACCAAGTATACATATTGATTTCATAATAGCAGCCCATCAGAAGGGAGTGACTATTTCAGTAAGGCAGGTAGGGATACTTCCATACTTCATGGAGCAGAACAGCTACACAGTGTGCTACCAAAGTACTCTTGGCTGGGCTTACTAATATCATTTTAAGAATGTACAAGTGGTCCTATGTTTTTTATCAGTTTTTAGGAAAGATGAAGAAATTACTCATGAAGATGACAGAAACACAGCTGTTCAACAAAGAATATGCACTATAATTATAGGACCTATTAACTTTGTTACACACACACAAAAACTCCTTCATTATGTAACTCCATTGATATCAGTAGTTGGTTACATGAAGAATGAGAAGAAAGAGAAGACGGCAGTTTGCAAAGGAAAAACAGATTAAAGGAATTATGTTTACTGTAACAGCCTACTGGAAAAAAAAAAAAAAAAAAAAAAAAAATGGGNAAAAAAAAAAAAAAAAAACAGGATCACTTCCATACCTTAAAAGTGCAAGTACACCCTTAATCTCCCTGTCCAAACAACAAATGAAATTGAAGTGAAAGGAAGGCTATACTCCTCCAGATCAATATTTTCCCTAGACTAAGAGCACCAAGGGATGATTTGACTTCAAAATAAACACATAAAATGTGACTTTTGAAATAAAGCCAGGAAAGAAACTTAAATGCTTGGTATTTGCCTCCCTCAAACGCTCTTTGCTTCACTCCTCCATGCTCCACTAAACATGCATACTACAGTGCTATATAGGTAATTCTGATACTCTGGATAGAATCATAGCATCTCTAAGCTGAAGAGACCCAGCTCCCTCAGCCTTTCCCCATAAGGGAGATGCTCCACTCCCTTCATCATCTTGGTGGCTCTGCGCTGGACCCTCTCCAGCAGTTCCCTGTCCTTCTTGAACTGAGGGGCCCAGAACTGGACACGATATTCCAGATGCGGTCTCACCAGGGCAGAGTAGAGGGGGAGGAGAACCTCTCTTGACCTGCTAACCACACCCCTTCTAATACACCCCAGGATGCCATTGGCCTTCTTGGCCACGAGGGCACAGTGCTGGCTCATGGCCATCCTGCTGTCCACCAGGACCCCCAGGTCCCTTTCCCCTACGCTGCTCTCCAGCAGGTCAGAACCCAACTTATACTGCTTCCTGGGGTTATTCCTGCCCAGATGCAAGACTCTACACTTGCCCTTGTTAAATTTCATTAAATTTCTCCCCGCCCAACTCTCCAGCCTGTCTAGGTCTCGCTGGATGGCAGCGCACCCTTCTGGCGTGTCAGCCACTCCTCCCAGTTTTGTATCATCAGCAAACTTGCTGAGGGTGCACTCTATCCCCTCATCCAAGTAGTTGATGAATATATTGAACAGCACCGGTCCCAGTACCAAACCCTGGCGGACCCCACTAGATACAGGCCTCCAACTAGACTCCATCCCATTCACCACAACTCTCTGGCTTCTTTCCTCCAGCCAGTTCACAATCCATCTCACTACCCAATCGTCCAGACCACACTTCCTCAGTTTAGCCGCAAGGATACTGTGGGAGATGGTGTCGAATGCTTTAAGATGACGAGCATCTGTCTTTCTAAACTGAGGCTCCTCTGCTATCCTCCAGATTTAGGCAGACAAGAATATGAAGCCTGGATAAACCACTAGAAGTTAAGAAAGACATGACTGTGTCTTAGCTGTGTATGATGACAAAAGGCCCATCTATCTTCTGCAGATTAGTCTCATAGTTAGACTATTTATCAACGATGCACCTAGGCCTCTTTAGCTCAAAGAGTATTGAATCACCAGCAAACTCAGGGAAATGTCATGTTCACCTGGCATATGTCCTGAATTAGACTATTTTTCACTCTTCCAAAAGGTACGCCACTTTGCAGCAAATCATGAAGTGCCGTGGAGAACAGACAGGATAGTCTGCCCAAACACTGTACTTGAAATTCATCAGGGAAAGAACAGAAGGTAAGGAATTACCTCCCCAAAACTTATATGCATTTTAGAATTGACATTGGATAAAAAACAACCTGAAGGAATTTTAATGTCTCCTGGAGATACCTAACCTGTCTACATAGCCACTGGACACAGAAAATTCAGTGTCCTGGTGAAGATCTAGATAGGCACCTACTTCTCTGGATAGTAAAGCTGGGTACATTCACTCGTGCCCTTCGCTCAGATACACTGTGCCTAGCTATGAATTCAATTCAAAATCCAGAATTCTCAGAAAAAAATCTGGCCATATTGGTGTCCTATTCCTAACTCCAGATATAGCCCAAGCCAAGGCAAAGATGGAACTGAACTTGGCAAGGGATGTGAAAAATAACAAGTGATTCTACAGGTACATTGGTCAGCAGAGACAGGCCAAGGAGAGGGTACCCCCTCTGATAAATGAGAAGGGTGAACTGGCTTCAACAGACAAGGAGAAGGCTGAGGTACTCAACAAATTGTTTGCCTCAGTCTTCATGGGCAGTTAGGCTTCCCAGGTCTGTCACATTCCAGAACCCTTGGACATGGGTTGGGGGAATAAAATCTCTCCTACTGTAAGAAGAGAGCAAGTCCGAGACTTGAGCAAGTCAGCCTCATGCGACTGAACGTGTACAAGACTATAGGGCCATATAACAAGCATCCCAGGGTCCTAAAGGAACTAGCTGATGTGGTTGCCAAGCCACTCTCCATCATATTTGAAAAGTCATGGCTGTCAGGTGAAGTTCTCAGTGACTGGAAAAAGGGAAACATCACTCACATTTTTAAGAAAGAGAGAAAGGAAAACCCAGGGAACTACAGGCCGGTGAGCCTCACCTTTGTGCCAGGGAAGATCACAGAACAAGTCTTCTTGGAAGCGATGCTAAGGCACATGAGAATGTCTGCACATCCTCATCTCACAAATTTTTATTCAAAGACTGACTGTTCCCATTTTTCTCTGTTCCAAGTCCAAACTTACTGTGATTGTGGGCTTCTTCTACTGAAAGCTAAAAAATGGTTAAAAATGACCTAATACTGGAATAACTCCCACCACCCATCCATACACTTTCAGTCACATAAAAGAAATTGAAATATTACTCCACAGCACAATTCAATGAAAAGTGTCTGTAACCAGTGTGCTGTCTCACTTAAGGGACAACTAATAGCTGTGAGAAAAATTAAGTCACCCTGAGGACTCAGAGCAACCTGAGAATATCACAACTCTTCTCCCATTATGGTTTATGCATTATCCCACAATGGCTTCAAAGATATTAAAATATAATGTTTGAACTAGTAAAGACTAATCAGTTAACAAATTTCATACCCTATCAATATGATCCCCACCGTATACTTTCTAAGCCTTTGCCCAAGCCAGCCTTGAACTGAAAAACTGTTGGGTGTTTTCATTTCTAAGAAAGTATTTCATAACTTAATAGACTGTTTTTTTTTTTTGTT
>VXAV01004024.1:85497-99701 GCA_013399715.1 Alectura lathami
TTCTAAATCTTTCTCTATCCATACTTTTGTCTCTGCAGGCCAACTTATACCCTTCCTCTCCCTTTACGATTTTATTATGTTGAATTAGTCACAGATTATAACTGGCTTAATCTCTGGCTCCCCTGTCAGCCACCATTTTGGTCAGTTCAACAAATGTTATGTTTTATGTAATTCTACACAGACAATCAAAATTATTTCTTTAAGGGAATATCTTTTAATCTTATGTGAAATCCAATTTTTGTTTACTGATCCCTACAGATCCATCAGTAGAAATAAATATTTCTTCAGAAATCATCTTGTCATCACATTATCCACAGATGGACAGCATTCCAATTTTGAATTGTGATGTGTGTGTTTATATATATATTAATGTAAATGGGGAATAGTTGCAAAGAGTAGAGAGGCTACCTTTAAAATCCTCAATTTAGAAGAGTAAAGCATTCTTTACAGTACAGAACATGGGCTTTCAACTACCTTTTCCCCTCAAATAGGCTATGTCAGTGTATTTCATAAGGGATATATTTCATGTGCTTTGTTTGCAACTGAGGCAACTGCAGAATTCTTTGTTGAGTGCAAATGGAGAATAAAAAAAAAAAAAAACATTAGCTGAAAAAACTGTCTAGATATCCTGCAGCAGTCGTTGATAGCCCAACAGGCAGTGGCACTGTGTAAATAAAGGCAGACATACCCCATAGGTTTTGGGCCAGGATAATTTAAACTGTTCTGCATCTGGGTTATTCTAAGCAATCTGCTCCATATCTGCATTAATCTGCAGCATTTTATTCAAGAGCTGATGTGGCTGAAAACTCACCGGGCAAAAAGAGATTACTGCTTGGGCATTCCAGACATTTCTACAAGCACTTAGTGCTTGCCTAAAAGAGAGCTCAGGCACATGCCGGGCTGGGAGGATGGTACCAGTGCAGCCTGTATTTAGATGGGTTTATTCTACTACGAAGCAGCACTGTCAATTGAAAGACAAAGGTCCTGTTTATTTCGCTGTTTGAATTTACTGACCATCCTCATTGCCTGGTTTGATTTGGATCAAGCAGCAGACAAACTTTTGACTTTCAGCCTCTGGTCTCAGGCATATAATGAGGCTCTAATGAAAGCTTCAACAGCCTAAACCCAGGACTTTCGTGTTACCAAGACTCTGCAAGCTGATTGCCTTCCTGTATACCCTCCCATGCTCATATGCATGAGAACAGAAGGAATAGGTGAGAATAGGAGAGAAGAAGTCTTAAAGGCAGGAGTTAACTAGACTGAAAAACAGACAAGGCTATCCCTTAGGTCTGCCCCCAAGGTAAAGAAACTTGTGTGCAGATATACTACTACTAAGTACTGGAGCTCTATTCCTGATGCTTAATGAAAATAGTGCAATGGGAATATAGAAAAAAAGAAATGTCTGTTATGTGCTTGCCTTCCACAGATTTTCAGTAACACTTGGGGGCTTAACATCTTTTATGCTTTTGAAACCGTTCTTAATAAAATAAATTAGACCTCTCACAAATTTCTCACCTCCTGGGCCACCTTGACCTAGATCAATACACTCCTGTTATTCTGTGCTGTTCACAAGTCCTCCAACAGTTTCTTGTTGAAATGGCAGTTTTCAATATGACAGGACTTTCTGAATTGATTTTCAAGTATGATTTTAGGAAATAATGTGTCAAAACAAAATTATTGAAAACCTTATGCTCTCATATCTATTTAATTTTCTTTATTCACTGCTTGTTTCATTCAGTTCAAAAATTCTGGCTTGTTTTGTGTGATTTAACAGACATTTTGATATTTTAAAAAAGAAATGTTCCAAAATTGATAAGCATTTTAAACAGTTTTGTCTTCTAACACTTGCACTCTGAATGTTCTCACTACATGAAATGGGTGTGTAATATTTTAACCATTGTTTTAAATTCTTGATGTTGATGTGAAACACCAGTTTCCAAGCTTCATACTATTCCATTATATTCTCATTAAAGCATTGTGTAAGCTATATACTCAAGTTCTGTGCTTGGTGGTTTACAGCTTTCTTCCTCAGTTTCACTAGAAATCAATTTTTTCTTCCATATGTATGATATAACCTGTTTTCCTCTTCAGCTCAGCTACATGGCATATAATATCTACTGAATGACTTCTTGGAGTGTATTGTGCTACTTATAGTGAATCAAGAAACTGTAAAAGCAATCTTCAGAACTGTTTCCTCAAATAGACACTCTTTGCAATCACTTATTAAATGAAAATTGATTTATTCATATTCATACAATAAATCAGAACTTTCAGACAAATGTCAGTCTATCATGTCAGTCCCAAGTGCAAGATCTTGCACCTGGGTCACAGCAACCCCCACTATCAATACAGGCTGGGAGAGGAAAGGATTGAGCAGAGCACTGCTGAAATGGACCTGGGGCTACTGATGGATGACAAGCTGGACATGAGCCAGCAGTGTGCCCTCCCAGCCCAGAAAGCCAACCGCATCCTGGGCTGCATCAAAAGAAGAGTGGCCAGCAGGGCAAGGGAGGTGATCCTGCCCCTCTGCTCTGTGTTGGTGAGACCCCACCTGGAGTGCTGCGTCCAGATGTGGAGTCCTCAGTACAGCAGGGACATGGACCTGTTGGAGAGCATCCAGAGGAGGGCCACCAAAATGATCTGAGGGATGGAACACCTGCCCTGTGAGGACAGGCTGAGAGAGCTGGGACTGTTCAGCCTGGAGAAGAGAAGGCTCCGGAGAGAGCTGGTAGCAGCCTTTCAGTATCTTAAGGGGGGGGCTACAAGAAAGAAGGGGACAGACTCTAGCAGGGCTTGATGTGATAGGACTAGGGGAAATGGTTTCAAATTGGGGAGAGGGGAGATTTAGAACAGATATAAGGAAAAACTTTTTTTTNAAAAAAAAAAAAAAGAAAAAATTTTTTTTTTTTTTTTTTTTTTTTTAAAACGATAAGGGTGGTGAAGCACTGGAACAGGTTGCCCAGAGAGATGGTGGACGCCTCCATCCCTGGAGACCTTCAAGATCAGGTGGGAAAGGGCTCTGAGTAACCTGCTCCAGCTGTAGATGTCCCTGTTCACTGCAGGGGAGTTGGACTAGATGATGTTTAAAGGTCCCTTCCAGCTCAAACGACTCTATGATTCTATCACGAAGCATACTAAACCATTATCTCGATATAATTAATTTTTACTGATGTATTGCAAAGTTAAGTGATGTGAAAAAAAAATTAAAATGAAGGGTTTTTTAAAAAAAAAAAAAAAAAATCAGGACCCAGGTAGCAATTTAGGCATTCTTTGAAATACAGCTTTTAAAGCTTTGCATCTACTTAAACACTTTTAATGTCCACAATTTAGTGGGTGGGTTTAGAATATGACACAGTAGTCCATGAATAGCTTAATTTATAAATGTTGTTTTACATACATTTCAGAATTCTGTTTTCAAAGTATAGAAAGAATAAAAAGCAACCAAGCAGTGTTTGTGTTTGCTTGTTTTTACTGAAAGAAGTTTATTCCACAAAACATGAAATCAATGGAATATTCCTATTATTGCCTGGAGTAGAATCTGCTTTTTTTTTTTTTTTTTTTAACTTACTTAAAGCTTTGTGGCTGAGACCTCAAATGAATTTGAGTGTAGCTCATTTTAAAGTGAACTAGCTGCTTTTAAATATAGAGTAACTTTTACAAAACACGCATAAATATAATTCCTAAGCATTAATCAGTACACCAGCTTTAGCTCACTGAATCTAAATCTGTCCTGTCCCTACACTAGCATAGTAAGATTGGACTGAGGGCTATAATATATAAGAATCAATCTCCCCAAATAAAATAGGAATCTTGGGAGACAAGATATCTCTAGAAATCTAATTTATATGAAATTTGACTTTACTTATTTGTACAGGAATTGCAATATTTTTAAAATAGCTCAGTTAGAGAAAATACATTAAGTTACATAAAATATGACTACCTATTTCTATCTCTGTAAAGCACAGCCAGGAATATGCAGCTGTAGACAGGAAAAACCTGTGTTTCCGTACTTCCTTGCACAAAAATATTTCAGATGTTGAGAAATTACGACTTCAATTCGGACATTCCTCTCCAAGTTATTCTTGGAGTAAATTGTGGTCTCTCTTCAGGCAATGAACATCATTAGAACTGAGATTCAAAATTCAGGAGAGAGGGCCTAGTCTCTCCAACGTTCTTCAGGTTTCTGCCAACTCTTCTCAACTCTAAGTCTACAAAAGTCTACTAAACCTTTGCCAGCATTTTGGATTTAGGACTTGAAGATCTGCTCTTTGCCACAAAGAAGTGTATTTTAACAGGGATGGTGGGGATGGAATGGGAGGTTTTCACTGCATTGATATCACAGTGGAGTTCACAGCTTTGAAAAGACTATATTAGTTGAAATAGTACTAACATGAAGATAATTAATCTATTATGAAGTGATAGCATGATCTTACTGCATTTAGGTTCCTCAGCTTCATGCAAACTTTATTTCTATTCAGATTCCTCAAGGTATGATGGACTTAAGACTTTACTTGAAACCTTGCCCTGAGCTGTTATTCTTGTCTAACACAAGAATTACAAATATGACTGAGCCATATTATCTCTCTCAACCTCTCTGAGACGTACAGAGTTGTACACTGAAGCACATGCCAAGAACTGTTTTTTTCTGTCATAATGAATGCTAGCACAACTAGGAAGAATACCAAATTCACCAAAAATATATTAAAAGGTTCAGTTAATGCACTTGACCATGATTAGGGCTGATGTTGTAGATATGCAGTTACATCAGAATAAGAATTTAATTATGAGTAACCTAGTTCTGGTGGTTCATACGTATAGTCATGCTTTCAAATATCATGTCTTTTTTTTTTAATCTTAAGAATACATGCAGAGGAGGTGTTCATATTCTACACTTTCTCAACATAGCATATGAATATACAAGGCAAAACATATAAAAGGTAATTAGCAGCTAGACTGAACTATGTGATAGTTGTATCAGAAAACTATTTAAGTAGCAATTTCAGAACAACCCTGCCAAGACCTGAATTAGTTTTAGAGGCCTTTGTGATGTACAATACTTGATGAAGCAGTGATCTCAGAGCTCATGAAGCTCTGACCAGCTGACAGCAGGTGTAAAGAACAGAGTTCTTACTGACAATACAGATAGTGACTTTTCTTAACTCAGGCTTCTAGAAACCCAGAAAGAAATTTAGAGTGAGCATAACTGAGGGTGATCTGCAAAAGGATCAGGCTGAAGAAAGGATCTATTTCACAACATAAGCTCTTATGTTGCTGATAAGATCTCTCACAGAGCAGGAACAGCATGCTGTTATGAAGAGGGTTAAAAAAGAGAAGATAGAAAGGACATTGCTACTCATTATGGTGTATGTATATGGACTACAAAGCCAGGATGTATGTACTTCTGTTGCCATAGGTTAAATATAGCCCAAGATTCTGATTCCCCAACAGTCTTGGCCACAATTGATGAAAAATTCAGGATCATAATTTTCTGCTTGTTTCTAAACACTGTTCTTCAGACTGGGATGGAGGGATACAACATCCTCCTGAAAAATTTCCTCTGTAATTTTGGTCTGTGTGTAACGTTCCCGCTACAGTTAGGACAGTGAGAGAAGTTAGTAGATGACCTTCTGACAAGTAGATCTAATGCATCTGTTTCATAAGTTGACCACTTCTGAAAAAAGGGGAAGAGGGAAACAGTCTGGAATAGCATACATGCTTGAATAATTCCACTGCTCTAACGTGGTACTGTCTGAAAGCTTATTTTGGTGGGTATTGTGTCTTGGAATGACACAGAACTAGAACTGGCAAGATGTCAAATTCCAAAAACAGCTTAGCCAAGCACAATCAGCTGACCTGTGGAGATGTCAAATGCACATTTAGAAACACTCAGAGCTGGCATGTCAGTGAAGCTAAGTACAGTAATGCCAGAGTTATGTATCTGACAACAATATGAATATCACCAGTAAGGACATAAATAACAGTACTTTTATTTTTAAGTTGCTCTGAATTTCTAATCCTCTTAAATATTAACTCAGGTCTCCCAAATTCAAAGCTAAGTAGCTAAGGATTGTTAATCTTATTTGTTCTCATGGGGAAACTGAGGCAGAGAGGTTCAGTGACTTACCCAAGGCCACAGAGGGAGTCACTGTCAGAGCCGGGATTAGAGCTCAGGAGTTTCTGGCTCCCAGTCCCAAGCTCAGACCACTAGACCATGGCCTCAGGACATTTCCAGCTGGTCTTCAGTCTAAAAAAAAGTAAATTCTCAAGTATGTTACAAGTATGTAACATATAGATATTTATTACTTTGAATGTAATGTTATGAATGAAAACACATTGCTTGTAAGTCAATGATGAAAAGAAAACCAGTACATTTTAAACAATTTACCTTTATCATACAAATGCGTATGATAAAGCTCTGCAGAAAAATCTTGATTTAAGTTGCAGCCAATAAAAATAACTATTGTGTTTCTCAGTGCAATGAACAAATTGCCTTTCCAACCCAGGCAGCATGTCATTTATATTAATGGCGAGGAATGCTAAGTTGCTCTGTGTGTATGTAAACTCTATTAAGAAAGTCACGTCCCTTGGTGAAGCTAGATCCTTAGTAAATTTTACTAGCTAAGCACTGAGGTCCATGTCAGAGTAATTACACCTTTTATCCACTGTGAGCTCTCTCTTAGCTTCTTCATACTCTTTAATTTCCCACTTCAGCTAATTTAGCAGTAAAATCGCAAAGGTTTTAAAAGGTTAGCTACTGAGGAACTGGCGCATGAATGTTCTGTTAAGCTCCATGCATTGAAATTACATCATGTAGAAGAAGGAATTAATTAAGTAACAATTAGATAGTGATGGATCATTGACAACACATATACACTTTGGTGCTAAAATTAATCTCCCCTGCAAAGCCAATACATTTATACACTGGCAAGATTTTTTAACTTGATCTATAAAACAGATAAGCTTCTCAACAAAAACTGGAGGGAAAAAAAAAAAAAAAAATAATACCTTTTCTGGCACTATTGAATCTACATACTATTTTAAAATATCATATAATTTTTTTTTTTTTTTTAATTGAAATAATAATGAGAACAGCAAAATAAAGTTTTTCAAGGCAGGTAATTTTAAAGTCACTGTAATGACATTTGTTTTATGAAAGCACTTAATATGTTGGAAGTGCTAACATTTCTGTAGTATTCTCCTGCTATCTTATTTTACAAGTTGCCATATTGTTTCCTTGACAGTCAGCTGCTTAATATATAGATTGGCAGTTAGCCCAGTCAGTCCTCAATTCTAAAAGCCTCTTAGAAGATGAAAAATCCTTGGTTAATTCACACCTTGTAGAAAGGATGACAAGGTAGAAGTGACATCGAGATCCATTTAGAATATACTTTAAGTCTGATTCGCCTTTGCCTTGCACCTTCTTGTAGTCATTTATAACTGTGCAAAGTGAGCACAAAATGGATATAAAACACTCCTATCCATGTGAGGAGAGAATTCTGATTTGGTTGCATTATTTCCAGAGGTGTTTAAAAAAAGTGCCATGCAGTGAAAAAAATCTGGCTCTGCATAGAAAGTCTAAAGAATTTTGACACAAAGCATAAAGTAGCAGTTTACAGAAATTGCATTTATGCTTTGGAGGAGGGTATTTTCACATGCTATTTGCTTGGTATATTCATAGGAAAAAATGTTAAACATCAAACTCATCTACACAAATGAATGGTATTTCATCCTTGTTTCGGTAAAAACATATTTAACGAGAAGTCGTAGAGTATGTTCTCATATAAGAAGGAAATCATGCCCTAGATAGAATCTCCTCTAGTTCTACCTTTTTACATGCTACTTCTAAACCCAATTATTCAAAAGCTACATACAGCCATCTGTAATCAATGTAACAGCTGGTATTATCACAACAGCTGGTCTCAGTCCATCAAAGTTCAATATTGTCCTGGCATCAGTACAGGCAGCAAATGATTGTCTTCGGCTTTTATCAGAGATCTCTCTGCTGTATGATCTATCACCACTATGACAATGCAAGACCTAGTGCCCAACACATTTGCACTACCAGCTAATACAAGCAGGAAAGGCCTGCAAATATTAGAGTAACAAATGTGAGTTAACAAAATTGATTGCAAATTAAGGACATAAAGTGGTTATCATTGAAGATGTGGTTAAGAATTATTTCCACTTAACAATGCACATAATATATAATAATTAATTTAATATGTTTGGACATTAATTTCCCCATGCTTCCTGGTGACCATTTTCCTGTCGCTACCCAGCATACTGTTAATCTTTCCCATTATAACTAGATGCCACAATGGGTCTAGCAACTCAGATGTGGATTATGAGCAGAAGCAGAAATTACTTGACTACATATAGAGCTGTTGACCTAAGAATACTGCTAGAAAAATCAATGGTGTTTCTGCTGGAAAATTTCTCTTCTTTTAATTACAGTCATGAACTTCAAAGAGTTATCCTAAGACATAGTTCCCAGGCCTGTTACCATTGTCCAGAGCTTTCAACACCCTTCAGTTGAGTGGCTAGTGAACAAATGAACATGGTTATTTTTTTACTTCAGTAATATTACATTATGGCTTGGGGTTTGTTGGTTTTGTTGTTGGTTGTTCTCTTTTCCTTCCTGTTCGGGATTCAGAGCTTCTTTAAACATTCTGAGTTGCTAGTCTGGTTTGACTGAAAAGTACTGTGTGTTTGTTGTGTGTCTGCATGTGCGATACCAACTGTTGAAGGCTGCTCGATGTTAGATGAGGGCTTATGCTCAGCGCTGTTCTACAGTTGGCTCTCTGGCAGAATCCCTCCTTACCAACAATTTCTCTGTGTGGGAGAGAGTCTGATTAATAATATTTCACTTGCTAGGGCTATAATGTAACTGAGATGGGACATACTATAATTTCATTTATGTTAACCAAAATAATAAGTCATTTCATTCATGTCAATAGCACTAAAGAGCTATACAGACAAGTAAGTTCAGAATCAGGCTTCTGGTGTTAAATCTGAGAGTGTCTGAATCACTTTTGTAAAAACAGATACTGGAGGATAGATCCTCTGCTTACTTTGCATTACTCAGCCATGATATTAGCATAAAAAATTAAATAAAGAACTATAATGACAGCTGACAATGTGTCATGGTACATGGGTTTTCCATTTACCTTAGGTACAGACAAAACCTCTGCACTAACAAGATTTAGGATAATACTTTCTCACTGATAAGTCATCATATCAAGTTTCTTTGCCATTGGAAGTTCATAATAATGTTTAAAACATTTATTTCCTTCCTTTTTCTTCNTATGTACTTTGAATTCAAAAGAATAACGGCAAACAATATTTAAGTAAGACCTCAGAGACTTAGTTTTGCAGCCCTGTCCATAATGAAAATTATGTCTAGCAAATACGAGCACATCAAAACAGTGATCACAATTTACAGTTTCTTTTGCATAAATCTTAAAGTTCCACAAAGTCTTCATTCTTTTTATAAAAGTGAAAAACATTAATTTTCCAAAATATAGATATTCTAAAGCTGGAAGAGGTTTTGTACTGCTGTCTGTCTCCTGCTCAGACAGCAATTGTGCAGGGGTTGATAGGTATTAATTTAGTCCTAACTAATAAGTACTTTTAAGACAAAATATTCTTGAAACTGCTCTTAGATTATGCACAATCACCCTGTAAATCTAAAATAAGTTTATGGGGGAAGAATCACTGCAAGAGGTTTAGCAAGCTATCAGAATGCTGCTCTATCATACTTCTCAAGACTGCTTCCATTTTTGAAGTCAGAAAATTATTGTAATTTGAGAACATTTTCTAGAAATATTTGATATATTACAGACTGTAGAAACTATCACTGTCGTATATACTATTGTATGTACTGTCAGCTTATCTACAAGTATATGGTCCAAGACACCAAATCAGAGATTTGAAGATTCTATTAAAAAGCTAGGATCAAAATGAAGCTAAAAGAAGAGCTCTTTTACTAGGTTTTATATAGTTCTCACTTACTGTCTCATTGAAAACTAAAGGTCTATTTGTGCAACTTGTTTTTCCAGTACAGAGGGAACAGCAAAAGTATTTCCTCCCCATTTCCTTTGAAAGTTTTCTTTCTGCCCTGCTCTAGACCATGTGTTCAGTTTTATATCCTACACTTCCTCAGCAGAAGAAAATTCTCATATAGTAAAGAAGCAAGAAACTATCTTCACCCTGAATATATGTGTTAGTTAAATCACTGGCCCCTTACAAGAAAACCTTGATATAATACCACCCTTGTGGGCATTCCACATTTTTCCCGTCTTTGTGATAGCACTACTATGCATTTCAATAAGCACACTTCGACAAATAGCTTAATTATAAAACACCAGACTTCAAATATCTGTGCTGAAAAACAATTAGACATCTCACACTTTTTCAATAAACCACAGTGAAAAAGAAACAATATAGAAAAGAGAAGTGACTTACCGTGGTTGTCTTTATCCGACCTCCTGGTTGTGTACAGGTCCAGCCTGATTTATTGATTAGCAAATCACAGCCTTCTCCTTCTAAACATGGAAGCATTTCACACCACTGTTTTGTTTTGATAATTCGTGCTGAACAGAAAAAATGAATAAATAAATAAAAAGGATTGGCAGGAGGCTTCACATTTCACTTATCTCTATGCACTTTCTCATTAGACTTGTCTGTTTTCATCATCTGATAATGCAGCCATAGGTTATGATGTAAGCAGACTTAGGCAATTTACAAAATTATTTACAACACCTGCTGTGCCAATAAATTTCATAATAAAAATAGAACTTTAAAAACAACAATAAAACAAAAGATAGCCTGTTGTACATAACAAGAACATAAAAGTTAGCTAACTTTAAATTCCATGCTCCTTACAGTCCAGGAAACATTTTTGGGGGTGCTAACAACTAGAGCCTTATTATTCTAACTGATCATTACAGTAACCTAAAAATGACCTACAGCTGGGATCCATTATGTTAGGCTGTGAATAAACTCTCCTTACCCTGAAGATATTTCAGAGTAAATAGACATGGGAGACAGTGGAGAAAGAAAAGCTATAACAAACAGGTAAAGAGCTCAACATAATGATAGTAATTGGGAACACCTATGATACTCGCAATTGTACGCACAGTTAGGGGCAGGAACTGGGAACATCAGCAAGACATGATGAGCAGCTGAGGTTGCTTTGTTTGTCCAGCTGAGAGAAGAGGAGACTAAAGGGAGGCCTTAAGGAGGCCTACAGCTTCATTGCAGGAGAGTGGAGGGGCAGGCACTGATCTCTGCTCTTTGGGTCAGTGACAGGACCCGAGGGAATAGCATGCAGCTACATCAGGGGAGGGTCATATATCATGGAATCATTAAGGTTGGAAAAGACCTCTAAGACCATCTAGTCCAACCATCAACCCAACATCACTACTCTAAATCATGTCCCTAAGTGCCACATCTACACGTTTCTTGAACACTTCCAGGAAAGGAGATTCCACCACCTCCCTGGGCAGCCTGTTCCTATGCTTGACCACTCTTTCAGAGAAGAAGGTTTTCCTAACATCCAACCTGAACCTCCCTTGTCACAGCTTGATGCCGTTACTCCTTGTCCTATCACTAGTCACCTGGGAGAAGAGGCCAACCCCCACCTCACTACAACCTCCTTTCAGGAGCAGTGTTGTAGTTGTAGAGAGCAGTGAGGTCTCCTCTGAGCCTCCTCTTCTCCAGTCCCAGCTCCCTCAGCTGTTCCCCATAAGACTTGTGCTCCAGACCCTTCACCAGCTTTGTTGCCCTTTGGAGACTCTCCAGGGCCTCAATGTCCTGTAGCGAGGGGCCCACAACTGAACACAGTACTTGAGGTGTAACCTCACCAGTGCCGAGTACAGGGGTGCGATCACCTCCCTGTTCCTGCTGGCCACACTATTCCTAATGCAAGCCAGGATGCTGTTGGCCTTCTCGGCCACCTGGGCACACAGCTGGCTCATATTCACATGGCTGTCACCTAGCACCCCCAGGTCCTTTTCCTCTGCACAGCTTTCCAGCCACTCAGCCCCAAGCCTGTAGCATTCCATGGGTTATTGTGACTGAAGTGCAGGACCCGACACTTGGTCTTGTTGAACCTCATGCAGTTAGCCTCAGCCCATCTATCCAGCCTGTCCAGATCCCACTGTAGAGCCTTCTTTCCGTCAGGCAGATCAACACTTCCTCCCAATTTGGTGTCGTCTGCAAATTTACTGAGGGTGCACTCAATGCCTTCATCCAGATCATCAATAAAGATATTAAATGAACCGGCCCCTGTACTGACCCTTGGGGAACACTGCTTGTAACAGATCACCAGCTGGATTCTGCTCCATTCACTACCACTCTCTGGGCCTGACCATCCAGCCAGTTTTTAACCCAGCAAAGAGCACACCTGTCCAAGCCATCGGCTGCCAGCTTCTCCAGGAGACAGTGTCAAAGGCTTTACTCAAGTCTAGACAGACTACATCCACAGCCTTTCCCTCATTCACCAGCCGGGTCACCTGGTCATAGAAGGAGATGAGATTGGTCATGCAGGACCTGCTTTTCATGAACCCATGCTGGCTAGGCCTGATCCCCCGGCTGTCCCGCACATGCCATGTGTTCGCACTCAAGATGATCTGCTTCATAACCTTCCCTGCCACCGAGGTCAGGCTGACAGGCCTGTAGCTCCCCGGATCATCCTTCCAACACTTCTTGTGGATGGCGTCACATTGGCAAGCTTCCAGACGTTTGGGATCTCCCTGGTTGACCAGGACTGCCGAGAAATGATGGTGAGCGGCTTGGCAGGCACTTCCACCAGCTCCCTCAGTACCCTCTGGTGGATCCCATCTGGCCCTACGGACTTGTGACAGTCTAGGTGGAGCAGCAGGTCCCTGACTGTTCCCTCCTGAATTGTGGGAGATTTACTCTGCTCTCCATCCCTGTCTTCCAGGCCAGGAGGCTGAGTATTCTGAGGATGATGGGTCTGACTATTAAAGACAGAAGTAAAAAAGGCATTGAGTACCTCTGCCTTTTCCTCATCCTCAGTGGCAATGTTCCCCACTGCATCCAGTAAAGGATGGAGATTCTCCCTGGCCCTCCTTTTGTTGTTGATATATTTGTAAAAACTTTGTTGTCTTTAACAACAGTACTTTAAAGTCTTTCAATGAACTCCTATTCCAATACTTTGACATAAAACAGCTTGTGTCCTCAGTCCCAGTACAATTGTTGATAAGCTCTAGCAATATAATGAACACTCATTTCTTTCAGTGGAAGCTCAATCTCAAATTCAAATGAAGATTTTCACTACAAAAAAAATCCTATAGTTCCTAAACATCTACATAGGAATGTGCTCTGTTCATTAGGTGGTATATATCACTGGAGGAATGATTCCCAAACAATTTTCATAACTACAAAATGTTTTGAAGTAGGCACACTAAGTTTTTATAACACATAATATAAAAAAAACACAGATTGTACTTGGTGTGCTAAGGTACCGCTCTACTGAGAATTGGACTGCATCAGTTTTCAGGGCTAACATCTACGTAACTGATGATAGTCTCATCTTTCCTGAGTGAAGGCATGCATTCAGTTGCATGCTTGACAGAAAAACCTCAGTAAAATGTTACCACCAAACCTCACCCATTTGCATTTACATATTTTGCAATTCACGTATGGAAATGGCTATTTCTATCAATGTCTCAACAATGTGAAGGCTCAGTGGAAGACTGAATAGTCAGTTAAACTCAAATATGTATTAGATTGCCTGTATTATCTCAAGTATGAGGTTTCCCTGGAAAAATTTGAACTAACCTTCAATTTTCTTTTTTTTTTTCCTCTGTGGATTAACGTTAGTGTTTGCTTGGTTGCTATCTCAGAATGCAGCTATCTGTAATATCACAAATACATGGAGCCCTTGCTCTGGTTATTGGCAATATTCACACAGATTTAGAACACATCAAGAGAACTCTACAGAACATAAGTTTAAAACATTTCTGTCTTAAGTATATAGACTAGTTTATGCATCTAAATGCAAAAACTTTATTTTTGCAGAGAAAACTACTTAGCTTATATGGTTTAAAGTGCACTTCTGCCACAACACACAGTTTGCTTCTTGGAATCTCTCCTCCCTTACAAATCTTCATATTGTTCCTACATCACTTTTCAAGATGACATCTTCCTCCCTCCCCCCCCCCCCACCCCCACACAAA
>VXAV01004024.1:143948-156555 GCA_013399715.1 Alectura lathami
TGACCAATGCCCGAGATTAATATTTATTCTTCTAAAAACCTACAGGAAATCACGTAAGCTATTGCTCTTGCAACTAAAACATCTGCACTGTCATGGATTTATTTCATATTACAGTTTTAATTAGCTCATATGGGCATAAAATCTAAAGATGAAAAATATCCTTCCTAATACAAGGAGGCAGGGTTTTCAATGTCTCAAATCCTATTTATTTTCCTTTCAGAGAAGTATATAAAAAAATCTGTGGCCTGCATGGAAGACTATGTATATCAGAACTTAAGGTTCCTAATTCATGTCATGAAGTAATTAAATCTCCTTTGTGCAATTCTTTATTTACACGAATTTTTACTTAAAAGAAACTAAAAAGTGGTTTAAAAATACAGGGGATACTTACAGCACTTCTACCAGCNGCTTCAGTTTAAACTGTCAAAGCTCATTCTCAGACCAAAAGTCGTTTAAACAAAAATCAAAAATGTCCTCCTGAAACTCACTAATTTGACATGCCCAGATGCAGTGATTGGGAGGGGTGGAAACATACAATCAGTGGAACTTTATAGTGAAACAACCACATGACAATATGTGCAGACTGCTCCAACACCATGGTTTTAACTCCTTCAGCTCCTCAGTATATGCACGTCTGATTTAAAAACACAATGCATACACAATGCATCTACCCTATTTTTTTTCCCCTGGAAAAAAAAAAAAAAAAAAAGATAAGCAAAATCAACAAGGGACTGCAATTTGATATTTTGCTTGGCTGACAGGGGAAGGACTGATTTCACCCATCAGTAGAGATGGGAATGTAGGAAATGAAAAAATATAATACAAAAATAAAACAGACAGTGACTGAAATTTTACATCTGGACAAGCTCAGTGATGATCAGCTAAGATTTTGGCAGAGTATAATGAAGAACCATCTTCTTTGTGACCTCGCTGCACATTTTCTCTGCCCAGCTTGGCAGGCACATCTGCTCCTGGAACAATTTGCATGAGGCAAATTTTAATTGAGTCACTGAAACACATAGCCATAGTCTGCAAAAACAAAACAGACTGACCCTGCATTTCCATCAGAGAAAGAGAAAAATGCAACTGTTAGAAAATAATAATTGGTCCAGTAATATTAAAGTATTTCCAATTTCTGTTCTTTTGCATATTTCAAGCCTAAATCCCTTCCTCTTTCCTGTTCCAAATCAATCCTTTTCTTTCCCTCTGCAAAAAAAAAAATCATTACAGCATACACTGACATGCTTCTTGCCTTATTAACCTGCCCTTCCAAAGCGAATGAATCTTGGCAATCAAGTAACTCAGCAAAACAACAGAAGCAACAAAGTTGAAAGTTCACCCATACTCTAACCACTCGTATCAGTAAAATCACAACCCCAATTAAGAATGGTTAAATGCTAACATTATGGAAAACAATTTCCATTTCTCTTTCATTTGAAAATAACAAAGCAAATACCAATATATAAAATAATTATGTTAAGATAACCGTTCAGATAACATTTTATATAAATCTAAATGCTGACATTAAGGTTTTTGCTGAAGTCTTTACTTGGCCACACACACATAGCCTACATAAAAATGAAAAATGTTGACCTTAACTAAATTCCCAATCCTATAAACTATTCTTAGATGTATGTATGTATGTTTATGCATATAGACATACACACAGAGTACACATGACCCATCAGCAGTGTGCATTACCATTACTGAGTTTTCACAGCACCGTAAGTGATCAGCACTGTGTCGAGATGACAAGCAGGTAGCCACATACAGTTCATAAGCAATTCACATCTGGTTACCATGCTGAGACTGCAGCATGTGGCCAGTCTGTTGACATGACGATTTTGGGGTAATGCAAGTTCTGTGTCTGAGAAAGTGAACCAGCCAGGCTTTGAGAGTGATGCTGCAGCCTGCCCCAGTACTGTGTTGCACGCCTTGTCCAGCCCTGTCACACAACAGAGCAGACATTGGGAGTAGACATGAGTAGCCATCAGAAGCCTACCCATGAGCTGCTTTCAGACTAACTCCTCAAAGCAGCCCTGCTAAGCATACAGAATATAGTTTTGGCTCCTGCCCAGATTAACATGTTGAAACGTGGGTCATGCAGCCATGAAGGCTGGCCAGTCAAATCCANGGTCTGAAACTTAGAAAGATCCATGGCCAACTCTGCTGACTTGTGGAGACCTGCAAATTCTCTTTGCTCTTGCAACAAAAGACACCAGTATCTTTCTAGAAGGATTTTGGATAAGCTTTCTGGCCACATACCTCAAAGGCAAATACAATGTACAAAAGTGGAAACACTAGACATGGCCTGTAAGAAGTCTCATACAACTTTCAAAGAGAGGTATACTCAGCTTTGAGATAGATGCAGTGTAGAAATCAGTCCATGTCTTTTCACAAGTACCTGTCCATATGATGGCGTAACATGTATGTGTACACCAGGAGGGCACACATTTCTCTCATGGAAGCACCTGCTAATGTTTCCTTACAGAGGACAGAGAGCACTCAGTATATTCTGAATAGACTATTACTCCTTTTAAAGAGGAAAAAGCTTGTTTAACTGATATTTTTGAAAGTAGAAGCATTCTATTAGTGGTAGAACAACTTCTTTAATAATGAACATATTTTTCACTGGATGCATACAGCGTTTGTTTAACATGAAAATCTAAGTAAAAATACAATCTAAGCAGCAACACAATTCAGAAAAGGGATGGGAAAAACAGTAATTGTTAAATAGGGCTGAATTTATACTGGCATAGGAGTTCTAATTCTTGCTCTAATTTAGTTTAAGATTGTTCATCAGAGTATTGAAATGATTTGAAATATGTTTTTATGTTTTGTGTATTAGATCCTTTATCCAGGTACATCTCTAAAGTTTTCCTTAAAATACAATTATACACCTAGAAAAGGAGCCATCTGTTTTTCATCTTGTAAAATATAAGTATTCTGACAGTTATTGACAATATTGCAACATGCACAATGGTTCTCATGCAGTACTGGCTGCAGACCGATTAGGAATAGGAAATTGAGTCAAGAAAGCATGTAGGTATACACAGTGTTTTCTAAATACAGAGATCAGGCCAAAAGCCAGCACACTGTAAGATGGGAAAGAATCCAAAAGAGACCTTTATGCTGTTCTAAGGCATAAATATTTATCAGCCAGTGCAAGAGAATCTGACATTCCTCCACAAGCAAAGAATTTGCTCAGAAAGCATTCCAGAAGAGACAGAGGGGAGAAAGCAAGAAGAAGGGTAAAAAAAAGACCCAAAGAAATCCGTTGCCTTTATGATGTCAAGTTGGGTTATAGCATAGAGCCCCAACTAAGAAGCTGAAGTAATCACTGTTACTTTTGTTGTCAGGAAGAATGAAGCCTGTTCCAGAACACCAGCCATATCTATGACTTGCTAACCACTGAGCAAAGCACAACCAAAATTGCAAAAGACCATTACACCACTTGAAAGCTGAAGATAATTTACAAGTTGATGCATGTGCTAAGTGGAAACAAGCAGGCTGTGAGCAAGCACCACACTCATCTCATTAAAGCATTACACACCTTTTCTAGCTTTCATTTACTTTCCTCTCAGAGAAACACAATCAGCTTGCTTAGTTTCCTAATGAGTATAATAGACAATCATGTAAAGTAGACTATTGCTTAGTAAAAATGCAGCGGAGAACTGCAGGCAGTCTATTAGATGTAAACTTGCTTAATTCTTTAATTACGTGTCTTTGATCAAAAGCAGTTCGCTTGGAAAGAGTTTTTAAAAAGCAAAGTAATGAGCACTCACCTTTCATGTACAGCACTGACTGTTAGGCCAACCTGATATAACTGTGGTATCACTGATTGTATGTCAAGACCATCACTAAAAATTGAGATAATAAATGTTACTTACAGCTATTAAAGCTTTTCTTTTTTGGAGGCACAGACCTGTAAGAGCTGCTCTGTACTTTCAGCTTTTCTTTACATCTCTGTCAAGAATCTCAGTGAATTTTTAAAAGAGATAATTGAGGCCATTTATCATTTTTCTTCTCTGCTTTGTCCTCAGCCCCTTTCCTTTCCTCATTAACCTCAAAAATCTCTGTTGAAGATCTCTTTCCTATTACTTCCAACACCTTGCACTGTTCTTTGGACTTCGTCTTCTGACAACTCTTAATCTAGACACAATCTCTTCCAGCCTCTCCTACGCAGTACCTATTTATCAAACACAACTATTTCCTTCTCATCTCCTTCCTACCCAGTCCTCAAACAATTATTTCTGTTCAGGCTTGACATCTTCATGTCAACCTCCTCAAACTCAGCTATTCCCAAACTAAGGACACGACCCCAACAGGGATTATAAAAGGTACAAAAGAGTTGCAAAAAAAGTTTAACATTATTTGTTATTCAGTTTTTTCAATCACACTAAATTGTTAGCCTAGAAGTGGTTTGAATAATAGAAAAGTTTCTGAAACCTCTGCTCTAACTTAGAATCACATAGGTCAGGAAAAAAAAAAATGTCCAGCCATCATCAAGTCCGCCACTAAACCCTATTCCTAAGCGCCACATACATATATTTCTTAAATACCTACAGGGATGGCAATTCCACCGCTTCCATGGGCAGCCTGCTCCAATGCCTAGCCACTCCTCCTGTGAAGAAGTTCTTCATGACATCCAATCTAAACCTCCCCCAGTGTAGCTTAAGGCTGCTCCCTTGTGTGCTATCATTTGTCACCTCAGAAAATAGACCAACACTCACCTCATTACAACCTCCTTTCAGGTAGCTGTAGAGAGCAATGAGGTCTCCCCTCAGCCTCCTTTTCTCCAGACTGAACAGTCTCAGATCTCTCAGCTGCTCCTCATATCACTTGTTTTCTAGTCCCTTCACCAACTTCATTGCTTCTTTTTGTACACACTTAAGCAACTCAAATCCTTTTTCTACTGATGGGACCAAAACTGAACACAACTCAAGCTGTGGTCTCACCAGTGCTGCACACAAGGAGACAGTCACATTCCTAGTCCTGCTGGCTACACCATTTCTGATACGAGCCAGGATGCTGTTGGCCTTCTTGGCCACCTGGGCACACTGCTGGCTCATGTTCAGCTGGCTGCCTCCCAGCACCCCCAGATCCTTTTCTGCCAGACAGCCTTCCAGTCACTCTGCCCCAAGCCTGTACAGCTGCACAGGGTTGTGAGGACCCAAGTGCAGCCCCTAGCATTCAGCCTATCCAGATCCGTCTGCAAAGTCTTCCTACCCTCCAGCAGATCAACACTCCCACCCAATTTGGGCTGCAAACTTACCAAGAGTGTGCTCAATACCCTCATCAAGGCTGTTGATAAAATGTTACACAAAATTGCCCCCAGTACTGAGCCATGGGGAACACCACTCCTGAACTTCTTCCCTACTAAGCATAACTAGCTTCTGTCACCTTTCACTGGCCAAAGATCCAGCCTATGTTGTCAGGGACTGGCAATGAAGTCAGCAGCCACACTACAAAAAAAAAAAAAAAAAGAGAAATGACCAACAAATGGCTTTGATCACAGCCTGAAAAATTTTGATGGCAAACGGTCTGAAGTAGAAATAAAAGCCCTTTTCAAAGCATCAAAAATGGGAGTTAAATTACCCAGACTTTTTGAGTAAAGAATTGGAACTGTTTATCTACTTCCCTTAAGTGCATTTCTACTAACAAATGTAGCCATGAGTAAATTTACTAGATGTTCATTTTTCTTATTATTTGTCCTTAAATATAAAGTATCAGAAAATTTCTGTTTGATATCAGTCAGGACTGATTCACACTGCCTACTGCAAGCAACTTCCCTAGAGAATAAAAATAATAAGAAAGGCAGTTAAGAGACTGATATTAGCGGGAAGGTAAATTACAAGAATGAATAGCAATGTGCTGTGGAGCACTCCTGTAGCTTACTGCACATCAGGAGAATATGTAGCTAGAGATGCATGGTCCTTTACAGAAACTGCTGTTCCTCTCCTGCAAGGGTATTGTACATACAACAGCCTGTGAGAATATTAGGCATGACAACTTGAATATGTTCTAACTGATNAACATTTATCTAAATTTGCCTCATGCTCTACACAACTGTGTGACCTGCTTCTATGGTCAGGTCTGTTAGAAGGCAGGAAAGAGAATTTGCACATTGGAAAGGGAGTTCCTGATATGTCTGTCTTCTCCATACAGACAGAGAGGGTCCAGATTACTGTTAAATTAAAAAAAAAAAAAAAAAAAATTGAATGTTTAACTGTTTTTTTTTTTTTGAAAGCTTACAAAAAACAAGACTCAAAAAAAGAGAATAAGTATACACTTCTGAAAGCCTATTGTAATTCGATAGTCCAGAATCTGTTCCAGTTCCCAGAAACAACAGATCATACTGTTATATTGTTTCTGATTGTAGTTCCTTCTCTATTTCAAACATGATGAGTCAATTCTCTGATACCCTTGCTAGGACACATGTAAACCAATATCATGTTTTGCCACATACTGCCTCAGAATTGCTCCTTTGTGTAAGCACATATATACAATTACTAGAAGATCATCAAGATTAACTAGAAAATTAGACGCAAGGATGACTTTTTCCATCCACAGAAATTTGATCTTGTTCTGTTTTTTCAGGACAGATTTTTTTGACAATTTTCAGTGACATCTCCAAGACACCAGTGATTTCTTACTATGATGGCTGTTCATCAGATAATTTATACTAACGATAATTTTCAGAAAAACAAACAGTTTTTTATAAGAGTTCCTGAAGTCAGGACAGTTATAAGAGGTTTGCTTTTTGTAAAATAAAGGTATGTTTCAAATTGTATTCTAATTCATATTCCACTTGTGTCTCAGAATCAAAAATTACATGATTAAAAAGCAATCCAAGTGCAAATAGCAACAGTATGTTAAAGAATGAGACTGACAAGAGTAAGAATTGCAATTATGACATGCACTAAGCAACTGTGTTCCAATGCAAACAAACAAACAAGTATTTTTTTTATCACTGCAAATTAATAGTATTCAAAAAGAAGACTTCAGTTCCAAACGATTTCCAGCTGCCTCTAACAAAAATCTCTAGGAAATGGATTCTGATTTATTTATTTTAAAGTCATAAAATTAGCACAGCTCTCCTGCTTGCTTAGTCTTATATACCTTCTTCAGACCAAACTTTCATTAGGTATCAGCTGTCTGTCACAAAAGTGAAACAAATAGTTTTCACCAAACAAACAAGAAGATTTCATTCCATCTCCTTCTGGACTGAAATATCTGTGGTGTTTCAATCGATTACACTTGTGCATATCTACTGAAGGAACAGCAAACAGATAGTAATGTAAAGGCCTGAGTATGGCACTAAAGGCAGAATGAATTTTTTTTTCTTTTTTTTAATGAGATACAAAATACAGAGTTTGTACCTTCAGTGTCCAAACTATGTTTCCAGGGATTACACAGCACTCAAAGATAATATGCAATTGTAATTATATTTCAGGTTTGTAGTAAATTATTACACAGTACTCTTTCTATTTGAAAATATAACTGTAAAAATACCAGTGTGAGATTGCAGAGTGACTGCTCAGAATGGAATTAAACATCAGAGTTTATGCATTTTCTTTGAGTCACTACTGTAACCCAGAAATTTAATTTATCAGTCAGTTAGCAGTTTTACAGAAGCAGTGGTACTCCGTGATTTTTCTCACTTCGTGATATACTCATTTGTTGATTTCTGCATGACTTCCTGCTCTTCTGCAAAACTAGTTTTGCTTCATGAGTCAGGGTTAAAAAAGAAAACAGCCTGATGTAATTCAGCTAGTCATCTCCTCCCACAACTATCGTGCATGTATAGGAAAAAAAAATGGGAAAGCATGCCCTTCCGTCAACTTATACATGTGTTCATGAAGGGTTTTACAGCAGAGAGACGCTACATACCCACACTAACATACTAGCAGGCTTTGTTTCCAGTGTGGAAAGATAACCTCCAGCTTTGTCCTCGCTGCACAGACCGGAAAGTTTCGCTTGCTTATTCATTAGGTTTTCTTCACTAAAACCTTGCTGTAGCCTCTCTGATTTTATGAATTTCACTGATTCTTCTAAATAAGGAGCATGGTCAACCAAGTTTCTTCTGTCATGAATGGAGAGAGACTCTATTATCCAAAGAAAGTAAGTCAGCACAAATCACAATTTCTCTTTGAAGGTTCTTATTTATTTCTGTTGATAACAAAAGGCTTGACATTTACGTTATTGGTGTTTAAAAGGCTAAATTTGGGGCATCAGAAAAGCACCTGAATTTAGGTGTGCAACTTTTGCCTGAAGCACTGCTGGCACACTGAAAGGGCTGTATGCAGCCCTGGCATGGATGGTCATCTCATGAAATTTCACACAGATTGTCAGTTTGAGAGAGTTCATAACATGCTAAAGGTATCTTTAGTATATAACTTCTTCTGAAATGCTTTCCATTCAAGCTACTCCTTTCAGTAGTATCTAGTATCTTTTAGAAGAAAGAAAGTTTAGAGGAAAGAAGAAAAATAAAATACGTACACTTGATTCTGACTTCATTAACCAGTAGGAGGGACAAGGACATAAATTACTAGACAAGGAAAAACATTAATTTATTAATGATATGACAAAAGTGTGGTAAAACACTGCTTACCTACGCCAGAATGTAGAGAAAAGGAGTTAATCTTCCTTTTTTTTTCAGCATAGGCAGGAACTATTTATTTCTCCTTATTCTCACTTCTTTTAGTTTCCAATATATCAACCAGTAAATGTTCTTATGTCCTACCTTTACATTGCAGTATAATGATTGAAAAGTCATGGCCTAACAGTCAGAATGAAAGACTAAAAATATAGGTTTTGCTCCCTTTCTTGATCCAAATAAGCTTTCTGAACTTATTATCAACACTGATAATAAGCATGACCAGCAGGGCAAGGGAGGTGATTCTGCCCCTCTACTCTGCTCTCCTGAGACCCCACCTAGAGTACCGTGTCCAGTTCTGGGGCCTCCAACACAAGAAGGACATCGAGCTGTTGGAGGGGGTTCAGAGGAGGGACACAAAGATGATCAGAGGGCTGGAGCACCTCCCCTAGGAAGGCAGGCCTAGAGAATTGGGGTTGTTCAGCCTGGAGAAGAGAAGGCTCTGGGGGCACCTGATAGTGGCCTTCCAGTACTTGAAGGGGGCCTACAGGAGAGCTGGGGAGGGACTCTTCAGAAGGGCGTGTAGCAATGGGACCAGGGGGTAATGGCCATAAACTGGAAGAGGGGAGATTTAGGCTAGATATTGGGAAGATTTTTTTTCATGTGAGAGTGGAGAGACACTGGAGCAGGTTGCCCAGGGAGGCTGTGGATGCCCCCTCCCTGGAAGTGTTCAAGGCCAGGCTGGATGGGGCTCTGAGCAACCTGGTCTAGTGGGAGGTGTCCCTGCCCATGGCAGTGGGGTTGGAACTAGGTGATCTTTAAGGTCCCTTCCAACCCAAACCATCCTATGATTCTACGATTAGTCTTTTATCTTTTCTATGCCACTGTTTCCATGTCTGTGTAGTAAGGATAATAACACTTTCTCATAAGGTTACTGAAAAGTTTAATTTATCAATATGTATAACGTACCGAGCAATTCTTAGAATGGTACTGTAGAAATGCAAAATATTATTAAACTGTCAGTTATTTTCCTATAAAATTAGACCATTTTGTCTATGTAAAAATAATCAGTATGACAAGAAGATTGAAAACTTTTAAATATAACATAAAAGACTGCTTATAATGATGAGATTGTCAACTGACATCATGTACTTCAGAAACTGTGATACAAAAAGACTGCAGCATGCCAACAAAACATTATTTTGGCTAGCTTAGCTCACGTTTTATGGATTCCAGTGTTACTGTCTGTCCCAATCCAATTTCAGGGGAGGTTTCTTTATGATCTCAAGAAAAGAAATTAAGACACAAATGAGGTCAAATGCCGTTCAACTAAACTTGCTTTTATTACCAAAAAGAGAGAGTAGCAATAGGACAGAATAGGAAAAAGAGTAAAGTAGAAGAATAAGCAAGAATTTGGGACTGGGAAGCTCAGCTAATGAAAGAGTAAGAGAAGACAGAGAGACAGATGGACAGAGAGAAATATAGATATCTAGACAGCAAAGGAAAGAGATTTCACCACTCCTCAGATCCAGCGATGTCTTGGTGTCAGGGGAGAGCCGGTTTTTAGTTGTGGTGGGTCATCCAAGGTGCAATGGTGAGTTGATGTTGACCCCACAAATCTGAGCATACATTACTTATAGTAAGCTAGTTATATATAGTTATAGCTCCCTTACTTACAGTCCGGTGGTCCCAGAACACTCTTGGAGTGACAGTTTCTGGCATCCAAGTTCCAGCAGGGATCTCCTTTGCTCCTGTCTGCCAGGCCTTGCAAATTAAAATCACCAGAGATAAGAGGAAGCAGGTAGACACCAGACTGTGTCCTGTCTTCACAGAACACAATGGCATCATCTCTGAGCTTCCTTTACCAAGCTGAAAATGTTTGCTACCAGGCCAGAGCCTTCAGGCACACCACATTACCATTTTGAATCTTCAGGAAGCACCATCCAGTATCTCCTGCCTCGGGCTTTCTTATGTGAAAGCAAACAGCTTCTGGCTTTGTCCAAGGAGTGCTTTCAAATGTAGAACTGTCGATAAAGTGTTGCTGACTGTAGAAGGTGAAGGCGTTAACTGCTCATGTTGATTTCAGACAATGCTTTCTTAAAAGTCTCAGACACTATCAGCCAAAAAAGAACGTTCAAGAGGAAAGGAAACAAATGCACACTCAGAAATATTTACCAGTTTGACATAAAAATAAACGGCTTCACTGCTGAATTTTGGCTGGATATTAGAGGAGTTAAATTTCAGAATTCTTCAACAGATATTCAAAACTATTAAAAGCACAAGTTTCAAGGAATTGCATGAACTATCAGAATTACAGAAGATTATTAAAGAGATATTTGATACCTGTAAAAGAAGAGTAAGGTTTTATCACATGGGAATTCTGGCAAGCAGTGTGCTTATGTGTTATAATAAGGCATGACTGTAAGACATGCGGCACACTGGGAATAAGCAGAAAGTCGACAAAGATGATGAAGGGCAGAATTTGACAAGGAGTTTTTTTAGTCAGGTTGAGTTCCTTATAACAGAAACTGTGTTTGAAGAAGGCAGGTTGTGTGCCAAGGTGGTAACATTAATGAATAATCCAGATATGCAGGAAGAGTACCACGCGTTCTTTTAACCACCTCACTTTAGATATGGAGCCATGGCAGAAGCTCAGTATGCCTCCTACCTTCCTAATCTCTAAATGTGATCAGAGAAATCTGGCAACACCACTTCTTCCCTAGAAGTGAATCGTACTGTGTACTGAGGGATAAGCTAGTGTGTGAAAGAGTAGTTAAAATTCCTCTCACCGCATCTCTTACCTTCAAGGGAGCAAAGACCAGATGTTACCTTAAACATAGATGTATTGCCACTGAGCCTCAGCCACTGCTTGGTTCTCCAGCTCCCATAGCAACTGCTATTAAGTGCTAATAATATGATTAGGAGAAAAGAACTGCTTGAATGACTAAAAAGTGACAGAAATATTTTATGCCAACCCTGATTGGGTGCATAGCTTTACACTGGGTTTTCTAGAAAACGCAGCTGAAAGTACTGTTGATGACATGAAGAGAAAAGGAATGAAGTACATCAAATAATGCATGGTGGAAGAAATACTGCTATCTCATATTTGCTGCAAGGTAGCACTCTGCTAGACAGCAGAGCAACGAGGAGTGTGCCTTAAAAAAGTGCACATTGACTGATAGATAAGATAACTGAATGACTTGCAAACCAACTGATCCTATCGACACACAAAGAATTGGAATTTCTGTATAAAATGTTCAAGCTGGGATATTTTATGATCACACTAAAAAGCAGAAACAGTGACAGCACAAGGAAAATAATACACGGTTGCAAAACAAAATTCAAGACTGTAATTCAGCTGAGGTCTGCTGATCCCACAAAGCACAAAAGCACAACTCAAACAACTCCTGAATGACAATGAATGACTGAATTCCAGCCTCAGTATTTCAGCTAAAATCGGGATGCAACATAAACCAGCATAACAAGACTCTTAAATCTGTTTCTTACAGTCTGCAGGTGAAAAATGTCAAAAAGCCAAAATGGCAGCAGCTACCATTTGTGAATTTTAAACAGATAATTAAATGAAAGAAATGTTCCTGTACACAGGCAGGAATTTTAAAAGGTTAATGAAGGTATAATAAAGATGGAGATCTGACTATGAATGCAATAGAGACTTGAAAAAAAAAAAAAAAAAAAAAAATCCTAATAATGGAAAAAAAANNTGAGGATCTGACTATGAATGCAAAAGAGACTTAAAAAAAAAAAAAAAAAAAACAACAAATCTTAATGATGGTAGAAAAGAAAACTGATTAAAACTATTTCTGCTGAACTTTCACCTTCCTCTCTCCAATGCACTTTTTTTTCTGGTAATTTATTATACATATTTACATACATAAAATATATATCCATATTAAATTGATTTCTAAATACAGAGAGACATACCTAAAGATATTTTTCACCACAAAGGGTTGCTCAGCTGAAAACACATGCAGAATGTAGATATTTTCA
>VXAV01004026.1:11073-22795 GCA_013399715.1 Alectura lathami
TTTTTTTTTTCCGGTGCGTGGGATTTATCTTTCTTCGTGGATACTCAGGTTCATATTCAGAAAACTTTGTTGACACCAAGCAACTATTTCACAAGCAGACCTAGCAGCTTAGAATAAGACAAGCGACAGAATAAGACAAACTTAGTCTGAATAAATTTTCCAATGTGTAGCCTTAATAGTTGAATGCACTTTTCAAAAAATATTTCCCATAACATTTACACATTAATAATAATTTAAAAGTCTGCTGTCTCTTGTTATCTGAAAGTATTTGTCCTTCTGAAATTATTTGGCCTTGACCACATGTTGCGAGAAACTTAAGGACTGTATACAAGAATTTAACAGTTACCTGATTTAAAAAGAGTCAAAAGAGGACTGAATGCTGATAGAACTTCCAAACATGAGTGGTTTCTAGCACCTGAACTCACATGTTCTAAGATGATGTAGATAGTGAACCACTGCACATCTGTCAGTGGCATAGGCTTACTCTATGGCTGGAAAAGGTTTGGGAGAATGTAAGGTTGAAGAAGCTGAATAATTTCCCTTCAACAAGTGTATTATGCCAGTGACTGAAATGCTGCCATGTCCTGTGAGAAATTCCAAGCCATGGTTAAGCTCCTGCTTTGCACTGAATAATAATGAGTGATAGACAGTGGTGGTTGGACAATAACTTCTCCAAGTTTGGGTGCTGGCTTAAATTCATTCTGAAGGTCACACTGAAAAAATACTGGTGAACAACCAGACACAATTAACTATAAGAATGATTTTCCAGGCATTTCCTCTTCTCTACCTTGTTCCTCTTTAGTTACTCCTCTTCCACGATGGATATGTATTCACAGGAAATGTATGTGGAGTCTTTATCACCATTCTTAATCTCTCCTAATCACTTTACCAGATCTCTCTGTGCTGTCTGATTTTCTTTCCATGTGAAAAGGTCCTTTGTTGATACGATGCTGAGGTTTTCCAGAAATAAATGAAGGGTTTTTTTCATACTGAGTATTACTAGAAGTACTGAGCACACACATATCCTCCGCCACTTTGCCAACGTTTTGTGTCCAAAAGGAACAGACATTTCTTGTGTAGTGCAGTTAAAAAATGGACTTTATCATTTGCATGGCTTTTAGAGGTATTATCAGTGACCTTTTCTGCAGCTCCTGGAATCCGGCTTTGCTGTTGATTGGAATGGTTTTAACACTTGGGTCCACCTTTTTCCCCATACTTTACCAGCTGAACTCACAGTGTTCTCTGATGGCCTTGTGCTGTTGGTCTACTTCATGTAGATAACAATTTTAAAAAGTGTTCTGTTTGGCTAGCCTGTGTCAGTTACAAAATAATTTTCTCAATTGTAAATTGAATAGCAGATCATAGAATCATAGAATCATAGAATGGCTTGGGTTGGAAGGGACCTCAGAGATCATCTAGTTCCAACCCCGTGCCGTGGACAGGGCTGCCAGCCACTAGCTCACTAGATCAAACTGCCCAGGAACCCATCCAGCCTGGCCTTGAACACAGCCAGGGATGGGGCATCCACAACTTCTCTGGGCAGCCTGTTCTGTATGTTAGCAGATTTTTATTTTGCCTAATAAACTTGAAGCCAGTAATTTCATGGGTGAAAGTGGAAAATGAATGAGCAGTGCAAGGTTAAATATTACTTCTGAGATGGATATCTGAGCAAGAAGTAATGGTGAATGGAACTATAATTTGTCCCATTTTTTCTAGGGAAAAGAGCTCCAACCTACAAAAAATATTTTACTCACTGCAAACATTTCTTACAAAAGTAAGAAGAGCAGCCACTCAAATGCATTACTCTTATTTCCTGAGGGACATGATCCTTCATTTGTCTAATTAATGTGTATAGGGTGCTTTGGAGGGAGGGGGAAGAGAAGTGAGAGGAGTTTTAGGCCTGCTATTGAAACTCTGCTGCTTTGAATAAATAACTAAGCTTCCACACCTTCCAGTCAAATGTTCTCACCACCACTGACAGAGTCAATTCTCTGTTCTGGCTAACTGCTTGAGCATTTTGTAAAAACAGAAGCATTACACTGACAGAATAATCACACAACGCATTGATAAATCCAGCTAAACCCATCAACACAGCATGCAGCCAGACGTGAATCTGTCTCTGTTTTCAGTTATATTGGTTATCATTGAGAGAGAAAAAAACTTGTCTGACTCACCTAGTGTTTGGTGAGGCATCTGAGTGCTAGTGTTCATGTTTAATTATTTACATAGCATGGAATGGATACGGCAAGGACAGAGCTCCAGTTACAGTGCAGTGGTTCATCATGCACAGGCATAGGGGGAACATGAATTTTTTTACCTGCAACCAAGACCAAAGCGCTGGGCACAGAACTGCTGAGTGGATGTGGTAGGAGAAAGCTCTTTGAAACAGGGCCGTATTTTTTCATAAGACACAGTATGCTAGTTCACCTTTCACAGAGCACCAGTCTTGACCTCCTTCCCTACTGCACAAGATTTGCTATATCTATCAGGCACTAAATGCTTTCCCAGTCTGCTGAGCTTTTCTTAGGATGCCCATCCTTGCCTCCTGCTTGCCATCTCCTGTCCTCTGAATTCTGGATTCATCAGCTCTTGCTGCGTTTCTGGGAGTCCTTCTTCCATATACTGATGCAAAGCACATACTAATGTTTTAAACCAAAACGAATTATGATAATCATGTCTTTTTTTTTTTTTTTTTTTTTTTCTGNAAAAAAACAGTTTTATAAATATTTTTTTTTTTTTTTTTTTTTTTTTTTTTTAATGAAAACACTTTAAGACAGCTGGCTATTTTCATGGAGATGACTATGTTTCGTAACTGCATCTTTTTCCCTTCGTGAATCGAGAATCCTACATGGTACCACGTGGCTCATGCTGTAGCTTCCACTGCTTTTCCTGATAACCTGGGTTAAACATATCCATGATTTACCAGAAACAAAGTACTTTTTTTTTTCTTTTTTTCTTTTTTTTTGCATTTTACAGGAATGTCAGCACTTTAAATGACTCTCTTTCTCTGCATAGATAGGTAAGGAGGTGACATCAGTCTGGATAGAACAGGTCCTGTAGGAGAATGACTGACCTTGAGAAATTAAAAAAAAAAGCAAACTGTAAGTCTATACAATTAGAACAGCAAAATGTAAGCCTGCTGGTCTTCTGGGGCCAAATGGCGTATATGAAAATATTAAACACCTGCTGGCAGCATGGTACTGAAATATCAGATAATCCCAGTTCTGATTTCAGTTGAATTCCAAAGGCATCACTTCTGGTAGCTCAGTTATCACTGGGAGGAACCATCTGAATTTTTCATATGCCTTGATGAGTTACAGATTAGTTGTAATCACTCCAGAGGAAGACCTCTGCCTCGCAGGGGAAAGCTCAATAAGAACATCTGCTCAATGTGACATGGTGGTCAAAGAATCAAAGAAGATAGGAGGTTATAGTAGGGAAAATACATAGAAAATACTGCTACTGTTACAGGTTGAGACCTATTATAGTTATTTCTGCGCTTAGTGCCTGAGGAATCTTAATGCTTCAAGAATTCTAGTATTTCAGGAAATACAAGCCTGGTATTGACTAATTTTTGTTTGGTTTTAAGGTGAGAGATGATAGCTAGTTTTATTTTTATTTATAACCTTGTTTTTATTACATAAAAATCGTGCTTAAAGCTTGAGCAGATATTAACTCCCATAGCACTGTTATAAATAAAAGTGATGTAAAATCTATACATTAAGGTCATTCTGTCTTAAATAAAGATCCAAATACAAAGCAAATTTTTAGAGACATAAGAGGATTTTTCTTACAGAGGACGCTTGAAACAACTGGAAAAATGGATTATTGAATGTGCAGAGGGTCTGTGGCCATAGTATTAAAAAAAAAAAAAAAAAAAAAAAAAAAAAAAAAAAGAACATAGAACAAAGGGGATAACTCAGACTCCATCCTAATCTCTTAGGAGGACTGAGGGATGCTCAGTGAACTGTAAAAATGACAAATGCCAGAATGATATAGGAAGCCCTTTTATACCCCCTCCCATCATTTTGAGCTTTGGAACTCAGATGGCATAGTGTTGGCAGGCAGTGATGAAGTGGCACTTGTGGCAGTCAAGGTGGTCCTGCAGGCTTTCATAAAAAGCCTGCAGAAAGGCTAACGACATCAGCACTGCTCCCCTCTGCCTGTCCTGGACTATGTCATTTCTCCCTGGTTTCTGGTGCTGACAGCCATCACAGTGCATGGGAATGCTGGAGACAGCATGATCCTGGAGTACCCCAGAATGGTGTCTGCACATGAGTCAGTCTCTTTCTCTTTCTCTTTCTCTTTCTCTTTCTCTTTCTCTTTCTCTTTCTCTTTCTCTTTCTCTTTCTCTTTCTCTTTCTCTTTCTCTTTCTCTTTCTCTTTCTCTTTCTCTTTCTCTTTCTCTTTCTCTCTCTCTTTCTCTTTCTTTCTCTTTCTTTTTTNTCTTTCTCTCTTTCCTTCTTTCATCTTTCAGGAAAAAACACAGTGCACATGGGGAAATTTGTTAACAAAAACAGAAACGGCCAATATTTGTCTAAAATGAAAGAGCTTTTGCACTTTTGCTTGGTAGGTGCCTTGCTTTCCAGGGAAATCAGGATAACCTGAAATTTGACTGATGACATATGAAAGTAAGGGAGTCAGCTACATTTATACTAAAATGTTGTCTTTCATTTCCTGTTAAGCTGTTTAGACTTTCAGAGAGTAAAGTTCCCCTTCTGTTTTTACAGTGGTGAATGTCTCTGAAAAAGTGGAGAACATTCATCTTAATAATGTTCTTAGCACTAATAAAACATGATGTGAAGCCTAGGAATGAAGAGAAGTATGTATACTGCTTTTAGGAATGTTTATGAGGATTAGCCATCCTCAGACATAACAAGGCTGAGTGCACAGTGTTCTGGTATATGATGCATGTTTGCTTTCCACAGTACCTATAACTGAGTATTTGTTTGAGGGTTTTCTTGGTATATGTTTAAGTCTATATGTTAATACCTGCTATGTTCTTAGCATACTACCTAGATTATTGGTAAAGTACTTAAGGTGTGATTTGAACAAAGATTGTTCTGTTGCTCTAGCATTCTGGATCACATTTAAATGTATGTTTCTACACACAGTTCATTCCTTGGAAAACATTCATCCATGCTATCAAGAGGTAGTAATTTTGTGCCACTAAATATTTCACTCTGGGGTTGTGCTAGAAAGGGAAGGAAGATAAATGTAGAGAAAGGATGTAGCAGAACTGTGTACTCCAGTACTTAGCTTAAATGCTAAATTTGTAAGTAACTGTTTTTCAGGATAAAGAGGACAAATATAAGCTGTTCCCTTCAGTATCATCCAACAGCATACCACAATGGTGGAAATGACTGTCTGTAATGACTGTGTTTTTTCATTTGTGCAGAGAGAGCTTTGTTCTTCCCCTTAAATTCCTGCATCTCTGCTGTCTCGATAGATTCTGGCTAGGATGAGAGTTGGAAACTACATACCCCAGGGTTGTAGTGCTGGACTTGCTCCATCTTTACTGCAGAAGGAATCAAACACCAGTTATCCAGTATGGCTGAAGTTTCTGAAATGTTTCATTTTACTCAGATTGCCTTCACTGCATGTATCTTGGTGGCATGGGAAGGGGTTGAGGTTGCTTTCTTCTTTTTTTCCTTTAATTTGGTGACTAATAAGAATCATAGAATCACAGAATCATAGAATGGCTTGGGTTGGAAGGGACCCCAGAGATCATCTAGTTCCAACCCCCTGCTGTGGACAGAGCTGCCAGCCACTAGCTCACCAGATCAAACTGCCCAGGAACCCATCCAGCCTGGCCTTGAACACAGCCAGGGATGGGGCAGCCACAGCTTCTCTGGGCAGCCTGTGCCAGCACCTCACCACTCTCTCAGTGAAGAATTATTCCTGATGTCCAACCTAAACCTCCTCTCTTTCAGTTTTAGCCCATTCCCCCTTGTCCTACCATTATCCACCTGTGCAAAAAGTCGGTCCCCCTCCTGCCTGTAAGCTCCTTTTAAGTATTGGAAAAAGATGAAGAAGATGAAGGTCTTTCATGGTATGAGTTTCCCAAGTGAAAAAATATTAGACACATGATGAAGACATTCTGGCTTTGCCTTGTGTCATTACAATGCCCTTGACAACTCTTTAGAAGACCTCATAAAGTAGTGGCGGTGTATCTTTTCTTCTCAGTGCTCTTAGAAACCAGAGATCCTACTGAACAAAACAGGTAAAGACCTGGGGATTAAAGGGATGAGAATATGCCATTTTACAGAACAAGTGGCACGTGCTGGAGGCAAAATATTTGTTTTTCTGATGTTCCAAAGTAACTAAAGAAATCAACATTAACTCATTACATTGAAATAAGTTTGTTATACATTAATTCATTACAATGAAATAAGTTTGTCATATATATTTTAAATGAGCACTTTTGTGCCCTTTACAAAAGAAAGGATGGGATTAATGTTTATAAAATGATTATCGGATTGCAAATGGTAGCTGGTGCGCTGAAGGCAGTCATATCAAATGATGCAAGTAACATAATCTGAAGATCAGAAGCCATCTCAGGCAGATAAGAGAGTGCTGACACCATGCCAAATGTGGTATCGTGGTAACAGTCAGTTGCAACAGATTCAGTTACTTTGAATTGGTCATGACAAGATGACATTGAAAATTCTGCTAGCCTGTAAGTCTAAAATGTTTACAAAATTGAAAAATTGATATTTAAAAAAGTAAGATGATATAAAATGAAGTCAGAAAGCTCTTACATATATGGAGGTTGATTTTCCACATAATAATAATAATAATAATAATAATAATAATAATAAAATTGGTTTCTCCTTATAAGAGGGACATTGTAAATTTTGAGTTTTTGAGTATTACAGTGGAAGGAACCTAGAATAAGAATGCAAAAACTAATTATGTACTATTTCAAAGAAAAAAAAAATATTATTTAGTAATGGGCTTAATGAAGAAGAAGACAAATGTGCAGGAAAGTATCTGTCTTAGACTTATCATTAGCTAAAAAGACATCATCATAATGTTGTCTAGGTTCAGGTGAAAGGTAAAGCTAAGTCTAAATTATCTAAGGATAAATTTGAGGCAAGATTTGAAGCTGCAAATAGTCAGTATGCCTGAACATTTATACGAGAAAAAAAAATAATTCAAGAAATGCAGACAGTGCTCAGTGAATGCTATTTTTTGTATTAACAAATAAATTGATATATTCTGTTCAAGACCCGTTGATTTTACCTGCTTGAATATTGAGTCAATCAAGATTTGAACAGAAATTCCAAAATTCTCCAGGCTTTTGAAAGCTTCCAACTCCTGTATATTGGCAATGCAAGTTCCAGATATGCTGCATAAGTATGGCTTTAATTTAAGTCAGAACGGACTGATTACTCAGCTTTGTATGCAGCAAGCCAGCTGTCACTGTACAGGAAGATCACTGAAGTCAGTTCAGAAATAATCTTGGTTCACTCAGCCACACTAGATATCACCTGTTTTCTGAACTGAGAAGTTAATAAAATGATATCAGTGTACCTGAAGCAGTGCTTTTGGTGTGCACAGATTCAATGGCTCCTGCCAGGATCCGGCAGGTTCACTCCACAATGGAGCAATCACAGCTCAGTGAGCGTATGACAAGGACAGTAGCTAAGGAATAAATTCCCAGATGTTGTGAAGCAGAGTAAACTGAAGATAAAACCTGTTCAGAATTTCTTCATGTTTATATCTGCTTCATTTATTGGTTTTACTAGGTAGGTCATTTGTAACATTAATATACATCTACATCTAATAAAAACACTAACATGCTTCCATTCCAGAAGCAGTGTTTTCTTAATTAAGAAATATTTTAATAATTATTAATCTCTGTTTCTGAGGAAGAAGTAAACAAGCTGTGGTCCCACTTGTTCTGTAGCTAAGTTACTGATGCTGTGATTAATATGTTAATTGATTCAGAGCGACTGTGGGCACAAAAGGCAGAGGTACTAAATGCTGCCTTTGCCTCAGCCATTCCCAGACCTCTGTGCTTGGAGAGATGGATCAAGGACAGAAATAACTGGCAGTGGGTGAACACACAGTCAGGGTGCCTGGAGACAACTTGACCCACGGGCCAACGGGACAAGGTGTGCTGCACCTGAGGGTGCTGAGAGCTAGCCAATGTCTGCACAAGGAGATGTGCCTGTAATGTCTGGGAGCTCATGGAGATCCAGTGAGGTCCACAGAGGCCGAAAAAAGGGAAGTGTTGCACCCATCTTCCAAACAGGCAAAAAGGATATCTGGGAAACTGCAGGCTGGTCAGCCTGGCTTTGGTACCTGGGAAAATAATGGCACTCATGGAAGGGAAGGTGATTAGGAGCTATCAGTATGGGGTAAATCATACCTGGCCCATCTGATGACCTGCTGGGAAGAAGTGAATGATATGTGGATGGCAGGAGATGCGGTGTCAAGAGCCTGGTCTGTAGCAAGGCTTATTTGCACTATTGCTGTTGTTATGTCCAACATGGGTCATGATGGTTTGGATGAATAAACAACAGGAAACTGTCTGGATGATGGAACATAGAGGGCAGTGGCCAATGGGTCATTTTGGTCTGCTGACAAGTGGGGCACTGATGGGCTCTGTCTGGGATGTCTGCTCTTTGACATCTTTATCAGTGATCTGGAGGTAGTGACAGAGCCGTTGTCTACCAAGTTTTGATGACAATGACACAGAAGCAATGAATCGCTAAAATAAAAATCAAGATCACAACTGATTTTTTTTTCTAACTGCTAGTATAACTGAGGTATTTAACTGAAGTAGATGGTATCTTGCTTGGGAGTAGAAATTTGAGTTTGTTTACAGATCATTTACCAATAAATGGAAACAGTGATGAAAAAAATCTCTTACTTGTGTTGTTTTCCACAGAAGCCTTAGGAAGTAAGCTTAAGCCTATTCTCTACTTTGAAATCATTAATTAAAAAAAAAAAAAAAAATCAAAGCAAGGCTGTATTTTATGGCTCATAATTCCCTCTTTCAGCAAGAGATCAATGCTCCAACATAAGGGCAAATGACCCTGTGTCACTAGAAGTATCATCTTTTTCTTATTACCGTCCAATTCCTGTCAGAAGAGAGAGCGAACTTCATTTTATGCTCATGCCGTACTACAGCAATGGATGCACTATGTGGACATTCAGCTGCTAGTTGTGGGTTTCAGCTGGATGTTGAATTGTTTGCTTTCTAGCCTGAATTTTTTTTTTTTTTTTTTTTTTTTTTGAGGTTTCTTTCCACCTCTCGTTCAGAGCGTCATATTTAAGAGACAAGTGACAGGAGCATAACTTGGTGACTTATCAGGTATTCTGAAAACTAGTACAATTCACCCTATTGTAATCCATAACTGATTGGTGTTGAACTAGACTTTCTTTTCTCACTTAAAAGTGGGGCTTATAGGAGGGAGGTGGGCATGGAGCAGCTGTCCCTTCTGGGTTCAGTTTTGTAGGAGATGCCTCTCTTGAAATCATGAGCAGCCTGCCCTCATTGGGCAGCCTAGCTGATCTATATCAGATTATCAGTCTAGAGAATCTTTTTAAAACTCTTTGGGACTTAAGGATCTTCTTATTCACAGAATAAAAGTTTGCCTGATTATCCTGGAGAGTATCTTCTGTGTTCCTCCTCAAGCCTATTACCACTTTGCTTTGATAAATCTGTAAGTGAAAACCTGTGATTACATCTTTGTAAAATGTGAGTAGACTTCCTTCCAGGTGAAATGTTTAAATTTTAGTATCTCCTGAGGATTTAAAGTTTTAATTAATTTGTTGATCTTTGCAGAATCTCATTACATTTTTTCTGTCATTTACTTTTGGGCAGTGAATTGTGCATAATTTTGTCTCAGTGGGAAATTTGCAGGACTCTGCATTTTCTGTTTTTGTTTCTCAGATTCTGCTTTGAAGATGTGTATAGATCTACTATCTAAGATACCAAAGACAAAGTCAGTCTGTTAAAATGCCAGTAAAGCTGATTAAAATGTCTGTAGGTTGCACAAAGCACCATAAATAGGGCAATTTCTTGGATGCCCTAGCACTGAAAAATCTTGGATGGGCTATTTATCTGTCAAACTGAAACCTTCCCAATAGATCTTCATCTGGCAAATCATCCAGAACTGGTACCAGCTTTTGAGTGGGAGCTCAGATGTCGTATTTTATCCTGACCTAAACACCTGCCAGACTGCACTGTTCTGGCCTCTCAGGCACCAACAAATCATGACCCTGCTACGAGCACAGTGGGACATTTGGACATACTTTTTTAAGGCTGTAAAATAGTTAGTGACTTCAGTGTATAACAGATAAGGGATTTTTTTTTTTAATTTTTATTGAGTGGGCAGATTGCTAGCTCTCCTTTACCCCTTTAGTTCTTTGTTCTGCATTTGAAGCATACTGCTTCCAAAAAAGATACATTATCAAAAAGTGAGTGAGCATCTAGCTAATCAGAGCACAAAGGGTCATTATCTCTAACTATGAGGTTATGGTTCATCTCACATCACTGTTTAAAAAGAAAAATTAATTTGACAGTCATAGTGTTTAACAAGCTAACTAAATGGAACATTTCAAGATTTAAATACCTTCAGACATCTTTTATTTTAAACACAGGGAATTTAAATGGCTACATCATTGGGGAAGGACTTGGGAGATCTGTTTTCAAGTTCTCAATCTGAAACAGACTGACCATGTGAATTTGGGCAGCCCCTTTCCTACGAGGAAAGACTGAAAGAGCTGGACTCTTCAGGTGAGAGAAGGCAAAGGGGACTGGACTGGGGGGGTTCATCAGTGTCTGTAAATACCTGAAGGGAGGATGCAAAGAGGACAGAGCCTGTCTTTGCTCAGTGGTGCCCAGTGCCAGGACCAGAGACCATGGGTACAACCTGGCACACAGGAGGCTCCCTCTGAGCACCAGGCAGCACTGCTGTGCTGTGCGGGTGCCAGAGCCCTGGCACAGGCTGCCCAGAGGCTGTGGGGTCTCTTCCTTGGGGATCCCCAAAAGCTGCCTGGACGTGGGCCTGGGCACCCTGCTCTGGGTGTCCCTGCTGGAGCAGGGGTTGGGCCTGGTGGACCCAAGGATCCTTGCCAACCTCAGCCAGTTTGGACTTCTGTGATAGCCATACAACATGATCTGTGGTCATGGGACTGGTCTGTGATGAAGTCAGAAGTCCCATGAGCAAGGTGAGAATGTGAGGTATGAGGCTGTATGCCAGCACATCTGCATCACAGCTCCAGCAAGAAGCAAACACAGAGACTGGAGCTGAAATGTGTCTCCTGTTGTGGGCCCTAGCTGGGGCATCTCACAAGGCTTTCTTGCATCACAGTGGTTTTAATCGCAGCCTGCTTCCAGGCTGTGTGGCTGGGCCATATTGGAACCAACTTGAACATAGGGAGTTAAGACACCGGGAAAAGATGTGAGGGAAGAGAGCATAGGGAGCAGAGATGGGTGTTGCATTTAAGAATGCAAACACATTAAGTATTATTTGGGTTATAGATAACAAAATTCATATTAATAATGTGGGCAGTGGCTGTTGTCTGTACCCTTCTGTTACCTATTACTTGGAGTGATCTTGAGTAAGTGCAGTTTTCTTGGTACTGCCTAGGTATATGTTTTTCTTGTGATTCTATATTGCTCCAGCATCTCTGTGTTTGGAGGAGTGAGATGTTTTGTCAAGCTATATATAGTGCCAAAAAAAAAAAAAAAAAAAAAAAAAAA
>VXAV01004028.1:1065-66188 GCA_013399715.1 Alectura lathami
TTTTTTGCAGACTGCCAAAAACACACCCTTAAAAACCCAAAGCCTTTTTTCTAAAAAAAAAAAAAAAAAAAAAAAGCTGACCTTAAACTTTTATTAAATTGAGTTGTTTTGGTTGTATTAGTTTGCCAAGACTATGGCAAACGTAGATAGCCTTAATTCCCAGTATTTCTATTAATACTGCTTTTCAGTTCAAGGAAACTACTACAAGGTAACAACCTGTAATATAAACAATATGTTGGGCAGCCTGTGCGTTTATATACACATATTTGTCTTAGATTATCTTTCAGTTTCTTTTTTTTTTCTATCCTGATTTATAACAGAGAGAACTTTTGCTGTTGATCTGTCTTGTATACATATGTCAAGATTGTTACACCCTGGTGGGAGTGATGCAGGGAATCATTCCTGTTTGTTGTTGATAGGCTACATACCTTCCACTGTGGTAACATTTTTTCTGGTTATTTAAAGGCCAACTTAGAACTGGACCCCACTGTGCCAAAGGCTGCAGGCAGAGAGCTATCGATTTCTGTCCCAAAGAGCTTATTGTTAGCTGCGTTCACACATCCACCAAGCACAAAACCAGCCGCAGGCTTCAGAGGATTCTGTGAACTCCAAGGAATGGTGGTGTCACATCAGTGGCACTTTTCAATGGGGTATTTTTGGAGTGTATTCCCCATTTGGGAAGGGGATACTGGGACTATGCTTCCAGACAAGATCAGGGTTTCAAAACTCCCTTCCAGTCCCTACAATAAATGAGCAGTATTTTAAATAACATGAAGGAAACACTTTCAATACATTTAACTTTCCAATTACTCCTCAGCATTTTAGTTACCTTATATTGCAGAACCTGGCCTTTGCCAATGAGTTGAAAAAACAATGAAGTTAGATTGTAAAAACCTTGTTCAGAGATGTTTTAGAGATTACTGAAATCAAAAGTCATTGTACTTCTTTGTAATTCTATTAGACTTTGTGTTTACTATTTTGCAAGATTGATTTTTGCAAACCGCCTACAGTGACAGTATGTGAAATCCCACAAATGCTAATACTTGATGGAAGTGGCTGAAGGCTTAGCCCAGTGAGCACCTTGTAGCACAAAATTCCTTTGACTTTAAAAGGTATGGTCTTAACCCTACACACTGATGCCCTTTTATATATATATTATTCAGCTCTACATTTAATTGGCTCCTGTGACAGCCCCAGACTTGCAGTTACTTACCTGGTTTGTCTTTTGTTTTTTATGAGATTGCCATATATGGCTAAAAGAAAGAGTCTGCCTAGTCAGAACTGCAGCCTTAGGTAGTCACAAAGGAAGCTGTGTGTTTTGCAAGTCTTTGTACTTCCCTTTACAAAACCTCTGCCTGCTAGTAACCAACTCGCTTTTATAAAAGGGAAGAGAAAAGAAGTGAAAAGAAAAGAAAAGAAAAAGAAGTGAAAAGAAAATAAAAGAAGTGAAAAGAAGAGAAAAAGAAAAGTGAAAAAAGAGAAGAAAAGAGAAGAGAAGAGAAGAGAAGAGAAGAGAAGAGAAGAAAAGAAAAGAAAAGAAAAGAAAAGAAAAGAAAAGAAAAGAAAAGAAAAGAAAAGAAAAGAAAAGAAAAGAAAAGAAAAGAAAAGAAAAGAAAAGANTTCGTGTATATTTCTTACTCCAGCTGTGTAATGTTTATGTTCTGTGAAGGACTTGAGTAAAAAAAATTAAAGAATTTTAATCCCCATCCATCAAGTGGGGAATCAATATTGCTGGTAATCACATGGGCATTTCTAGCACATACACCTGGCTCTGTGCCAGGTCATCAAGTTCTGTAACTTCAGCAGTGTATTTTATGTCTTGAGTTTGGGAGATTTTATGGTGGGGGGAGAAGGGCGAATAAAAATGGACACTAGCATATTCCGTATGTCAGCTGATTCTAGAAGTAGGAGAGTATTTGCTATTCTTTCTGTGTCCTGAACTCACTCAGCTGTCTGATTGTGGAGTTACTGTGTCCTGTTGTACATCTTAACCCTTCTGTTTTGGTGAGGAGGCCTTTATTTCATCATGCCTGACTCATACACAATTTTGAGAGCTTACAGAATCATGATTTCTTTGGTGACTCAGAGTAACCTGATAACATAGTTTTCTTTTTTCACTGTCTGTGTAAATCCTGGGAACTATTTGGAATGCTGTCCTGCATGGTAGTAATAACACCTACTCTAAGGATGCTCTGGCAAAAACCAGCATTCCTGCCTAAATAGATTTAATCAGCTGCTTACCTGACCATCAGTCAAGCTTTCAGGTTACTGGAAACCTTTTCAAAAGTTATATCCTGCATATTGCTAGTTAACATTTTGTAATCTTTGCTGTGTTCTGTTTCATGATAAATTATACTCATTCAGCCCTTCTCTTCATAAACATTTGCTCATAAATGAGCAACTAATCTGTCATGCTTGCATTTTCCATATCCTTGTAATATCTGATATGAATCCCCATCATGTAGTACTTGCTGGAAAAGAGGAAGCAATTTCAAAGTTTTTTTTTTTTTTTTTTTTTTCCCTATTTTTGGGAGGGAGTGGAGTTGCTATCACAAAGCTCTCTCCTGTCATGTGAGATAGAATACTTTTTTTTCATTATCCTGGGGTAAATCTAACTTGTATCAATGGACAACACTTACTGTGTTTTAGTAGTTAGTAGTTAGATTTAATGTAAAGCCGTAAATGGCAGTAGAGGTGACTATATGTAGCCTAATTTGCCCTGAGTGGTTTGAAGGCAAATGCCTTCATGTTTCCTGGCTTCATCTCCAGACAAGCTGACAAGCTGCCCTGGACTCTGGCATTTTCTGTTTTTGGAATACTGATGTTGGCCATTCTGACATACTTTTAGCATACTTGTAACATAGTTTGATATATGGCACTTATAAGTTATTTCATAACAAGGCTAATGGCCGAAGTTGGAGGATGAAACCTTTTACTTTAAGAAGACATCTGCTGTAATCTTCATATAAACTAGGCAAATTTAACGAGGCAAATCATCCTTAACAAGGGAACGTTTTCCAAGGAATATGCAATCTGTGAATTTGTTCAGGATGTTTGTCCTGATAAGGAAGTTTTCATAACTTTAGTTTCCATATACAGGATGAAAAGCAGAGGATCTGCCTGCTCCCAGCAGAAACAGAAGGTGTCACCTCCTCAGAGCACAGCCTGCGTGGCATCTCTTTCAATTGTAATGTGGGTAACGCTACGTGTAGTAGCACTGTGGCCCAGATTTTTGGAACTGCATGTGAATGTAGATGGTCTCTCAGTGTGTTGTCACAATTGTGTTCTAGTGGTCAGACTGTTTGGTCTACTGGACCAAAACCCTGGAAGTGTTAACACCAGAAAACACAGTAACGTGGAAATACAGTGAAGAAATCAAGCAAATTTAGAGCATTGTGTCCGGCAAACAAACAAACAAAAAAAGCATTTGAGTAGGATCTGGGAAAATCTTTGTAACATTCCTGAACCCATTTTCACCCTTGTTCACCTCTGTGATATATACAGACTCTCTCTTTTTCTCCGACCAGTGGGAGAAAAACCCTTACAAACATCTTACATTTGTAGTTACTAGTGAAGGAAGTCTTTTCCAGCAGGACAGCTGTGTTTCTTGGCACTGTACAGTATTTACACCCACCGTGTAACAAGAAACCAGTGTTTTGTCATCTGCTGTACGGTGAACTCTTAGGTTTTGGAAAGACGTGATGGAAACATGATCAGGGCTTGTGTGATTTTAAAAGCTATTAGGTAAACTAATAAATTTCTTGCAATCTCATGTGTTTGTGCAACTAGTATTGCACTGCTTTAATTGTTACTTGCGTCTTCTTCTCCCATATCGTGAGTTCTTCCCCACAACATGGACTGGATTTTCTCTATTAATTTTCTCTTTGTGCAGTGTAGTTCATATTCTGATGTAGCTGGTCTTTTGGATTGCCTTCCCTAGTTCTGTCCAGGTTAGGTGGAGTGTGGCTATGTGAGTTCCAGGCCCTTGGCATACTTTGCAGTGAGTGAGGATGTGCCTGTGGTTGCAGCCCAAAGCAACACTTGCCAGACCAGTGCAGACGAGGGGAGCACCCAGCTGCTGCTGACTGCTCAGTGCTGTGGTCTCTGCTCCAAGAGTTGCTGGTAAAAGATGAGACTTCAGATCACAGTGTGAGAGACTAGGCAGTTTCTGCCTCATGCCTTTCCCAGAGGTTTCCATGGCTGGAGAAATCGTCTGCAGCCATGTCCCTGCACGTTTCAGCATAGCCAGATTACTCCAGTCAGTTACAGGTTTTTGCCAGAACTTCAGGTTTAAAAAGCCTGGTTCTGGAGCAGTTTCCTGCGCAGTCCAGCTGTCCTGGCTACCGAAGCCATAGGCTCCGGGAGGCAAGTGGGGCAGTGAATTGTTTCCATCTTCTGTGTTTATCCCCTGTGTGGTTAGTCCAGTACCTTCACAAAACGAGCGTGGATGATCCGTCTCCCACAGATGCCTTCCAGAACATGCCAGCTGTCTCCGCGTTCTGTTTTCAAGTTGTACTATTAGAGTGAAACTGTCCTTAACAACAAATGGACTTAAACCGTAAAACCTGCCATTCTCCACACTACAATGAGCAGTCCTGAGGATCCGATTGGCTTTGTACAGCTTGGGCCCTATTATGCATTACACACGCGGGAGCATAACGTGCTTTCACACTGAGTGAGGTGCCATATCGAGAGATCAAGATCATAGCAAGGAGCTGTGATAGCTTTGAAGGGCTGCTGTGTAAGTCACCTGCCTGCTAGAGCTGGCTCGCAGCATGCGTGTCCCCTGACGAGGCTCAAGTTGCAGTTTAAGGTAGTGATTTCCACCACGAAACAAAAGGTGTGTCACAGATCAGAGCCCAAATGAACAAACTCTGCCAGGCCTTCATGCTGGGCTCTCTGCTGGCATCTGATGTGGACAAGAGGAGATTTCAAGGTGGGGGGGAAGAAAGGTGAAGCAGTGAAACTATCTGCATGTGGTTGGGAACCACTGGGGAAGAATAAGTTTCTGAACTAAGGGGTGGGAAAACAGTTTTTTTTTTTAAAAAAAAGCTCTGTCCTCATCTTGCTTTGTGGCTCAGGCATGCTAGTTGTTTTTTTTATATGTCTTCTCTCTAGCTCATGGAGTCATGCTGCAGGCATGCTGTGGCAGAGATTGTACAGGCAAGCATTGGAAGAGCGTAGGGCATACTGGCCTGGTTTGTACTCAACTGCTTTAGCGATACGCTTTGTAACAACACTAAAAAATACCACTGCTGCTACAAGTACGCCTGGAGCCAGCCCTTCTTGTCCTGCAGAAGGATCCCACCTCCTTTATGTATCTCCTTCCAGGGCCAGCACCAAACAGCATGCTGATTCCAGCAGCTCGAGGTCACCATGAGCTGCCTTGCACACAGAGCAGCCACCCAGCTGGCAAGTGTGAGCCACCACCAAAACCAAGTTACACCATGCCTTGTGCCACTTAGGAAGAGAGGCTGTTTCTATGGCTACTGCTGTCTCTCTGCCTCTCTGTCAAACACGGGTACTGCTGGGTCTGATGCGATCATGTTGATTTGTAGAACATAATTACTCAGGTGGTTCTTTACAGTGCAGCATTCATCGAGCTGGTAGACACCTGACTTCCTATAATGAAGGCATTTTCCATTTAAGGTTTTGTCATAAATGGGTAGGATTTTCCTCATCTCTGATATATAAATGCATCCAGTTTGGCCTCCAAAATCCTTGTTCTGGTTTCCATGGCAACAAGTCTGATTTTTGAGGCTATTTCTTCCCTTTACTTCATCTTGGGTGGAAAGAGTTGCTGTCCCCTTCCAGTAACAATGTGGTGGGCAAGAAAAAAGAGTGTCTTGAAGGCAAATCTTCAGAGAAAGATCACACAAATACCTACAGCTCTGGGTAGTGGATAGTGGTGCCTCCAAGTGTGCAGTCGACTAAGGTTGCAGATGACTTGTTCATCTTTTGCTTACTGAAGAGTTCTTCCTAATGTATGCTAGTGCTGGAAAATAAAATATGGAGCATATAGAAAGGGACTGTTGTATTATGGCCTGCTAATCTCAGCTACATTTGAGCCAGAAGCAGCATGAAGGACCGCCTAGCTGTTCCTTAAATGAGTGCAGGGCTGCTCCAAGTGTTTAATCTGAAGGCTGGCGTTTCCAGCCCATCTTTTCAAGTAGAAAATCCAAATGTTGATTAAATATTCTCCATTAAGGCAGAATGCAGGAATATCTCATTTAGGCATGCTTTTTCTGTACTATTCTAAAGAGATCATATCAGTTACCTATGTTAGAGGCTCACCTTTGAATCCTGAACAAAGCACACGTAGGCCCTAACTGTGCAATACCCAGTGCATCTCCTGGTAGGATGAGATGGCCATAGGCATTATTGAAAGCCAAGCACTGTAAATAGTGAATCAATATCATGACACAATATCAAAAGTGGTTCAGTGATTGCCTTAAGTAGCCATGCACAGGTTTTCCCTTTTGTCATGACTAAAACATGATGATCAGCCTGCTGTAACAGCAACTCCCTTGGTGAAATGAAGTCATAGCAGCACAATTTCTAGCTGCACAGCCAACTAGAAACAATATGAAACACGTGTTTTCTGTGCCCTGCTGCTACATGTAGGGGATTAAAAAAGTGAGTCACTTGCTGGAAAATGTACTGATCCTGTGGCGGAAGGATGGCTTGTAAGAAAGCTCTTTCATTCTGTAAAGGGTTACTGTAAGAGTGGGGAAGGGCAAATTTTTGCCTTGACTCAAACGAGGACACAGACAAAATGTACACAATTGCATATTGCATTTTTAACTTTCAAAACACAACTTTCCTTCTCCAATTAACTATCACACATTGAACACTTCTATGGTTTTCTTTCCCAGAACGTTAGAAAATACTTGATTTTTACATGTTTGGGTTTGTCTTCATTTCCTGTAGCACAACTTCATGCGACGTGGCATGGCCCCACAGAAATATTTTCTTGAATGTCTACATTTTGTTTGTGGCACTGTATGAAGGTTCCCCCAAATAGTTAACTGATTGCTGCTTTTCATGTAGCCCAGGGCGAGTTTAGAGGAAATAAATGTAACATGAGTTAGTCATCCCTAAATAATCTTAAAGCAGGGAGTCCTGCATTAACAGGAGGCTGATAACGAGCTCCGCAGTGCTATCTCCAGGAAAGCTTTTCTCATGACTGAGAATAAATTTATGAGCTATAATTTATTTTGTTTATTTGCTTTTTCTCAGTGGAAGAATTTACTGTCTGCTTGCTGAAATATCAATTATTCTTGTAAAATTGTGTAGTACTGTCTTAGGATCACACATATAGGAGCTAACATAATTTAAAACGTGAGAAAAATTAATAAGATACCAGCTGTGGTATGACATTCGTGATAGGTATTTCTGTTGTGTGTGTGCTATAGAATAATTCTTATGCTAGAAGAACAGGAATGGAAGCAAAGAATGGGGTTAAAAAGAATCAGTAGATTTGCTCTAACCCTGTAATTTTTTTATATCTGCAGGCGTCTGCTCTCAGACCATCTGCAGCTGTTGTCGGTCACCCAGCAATCTGACCTCCGAGAGGCAGAAAGCCATTCTATTCCCTAGCTGATCGTTCAAGTCTTTTTATTCTAGCATTTAAATTGGATTTTATTCAATTTTGTTTAAATCCATTGTATCAACACTTAATGAACACAAGCCCTCCCACTCTGTTCTGTTGCTCTGGCTTCCCATTGTGTACCAGCATCTCATTCTTTTTTATATCCTATGCATATTCATTTCCTTTAATCCTTCATTCTGTTTCTCTTTTCCATTCTTTTTTCTTCCAGTTTATTTATAAATGCCTGGATGGTACTTAAATGTCAAGATAGTCCTTAGAAATGTCACACACTGAAGGAAAGCATGATATTTTATGTTTAAAAAGCCCTAAGCATGGCAATATCTGCATTTTAGGCTGTGGGGCTGTTCTGGCCGCCTCTCGAAAAGAAAAAAAGAAAAGGAAAAAGAAAAAGAAAAAAGTAGATCTCTTGAGAGAAATAGATTTATGCTGCTGATGGTGTTTTGCTTTTGAACTTTGATATTGAAATTGGAGGTTCAGAAGTGTATCCTATCTTCTCTCTGGTTCATCTCACAATAGGTCACTTGGAACAATCAGCTGGTTTCATTAATTATTAATGTCAACACATGGCAAAAGCAATCTGGAGATCAATNGGAAGTATATAAGGGGTGGGGGGTGGGACATGGTTATCCATCTGAAAATAAATGAGTGTGGTAAGTGCCAAGGAGGAGAGCAGCAGAAGGCTTATATGGTGTGTATATATATATACATCATATATACTTCTTATATATATATATATATATATAAAATGGTATCTGGTATATATACCATTATATAATAATATAATGGTAGTTGTTTATTTATTTTGGTCAGATGTGTATCTTAAGTTACAATGAAGTGAAAATTCTTAAAGCAGGGCATGCAGTTTACATGAGTATTAGGTTACTGCGCTGAGCTGTGGTCTATCCAAATATGCATTTATAAACCTTTACAAGAATTGTGATACTTTCTGAGTGTGTAGAAAAAGCAGAAAGCTACTCGCTCTTAGGAACTGTTACCTAGACGAGTGAAAAGAGTATAACTCTTGTCCTTGCATTCTAGTAGCCTACCTGTGTATTTATGATGAGAGGGGAAAACAGAAGTCTTGAGACCATAGAATAAGAGCAGCTATGTGTTGTGTGTCTTTGAAGGTAACCTTCTGTCTACACCAAGTAGTCTAAGGAACAACAACACTCACTGCTACCATCGGAAGGGAACACTGTGAATGCATCCAAAAGCACGATGTGATAGGAGGGGTCTTTCCTGTGGTCTCCCTGCTTTGTTTGCTGCATAGACAGTGTATGAAAACAGGAGCTCATGTTCTGGTAGATCCAAAACAGCTGAAAAAATCAGGAACAGAAGGAGCTCTCCTTACATTTTCTTTCTGTTTCCCTAAAGAAAAAGCTTACATTGGCGGGCTTTGTGCACAACAATAACAGCTTATTGGAATGTCTTACAGAACAGTTCCTGGGAGAGTGGTGTGTTCACTCAGCTGGTGACATGCTGCCAAGGTCTGCTGGCCTCCTCTAGGTGTTGTTTGGGCTCAGTGTCCAGGACAGCACTCCTTCCCAACACATCTGGTAAGAGCAGAGCCATCTGTGACACAGCTCCAGGTACGTCAGCCCAGCTTCGTTCTGCGTTACCTAACCTCAGCAGCACTGGAGGGGAGGGCTACAGGGGTTAGCAACACCCCAAGCCCCAAAATTGCTACGAAGGGTTGGCACAGGGAGAAGAAAACAGGGAGTAGCTTTCCTGTGCCTGGGCTGCAGCAGCTCATGCAGTGCCATGGATTAATGGAATTCCAGATTGTCTGATGGAGTTTTTCCCACAGAGCAAAATGTTAACTAAGTCAATTGATTGCATTTTCACTTCTTGAGGGAGCATTCAGCCCACACATCCTATTGTGTGTCTGATCACAAAGAAAAGTCTGCTCTAGCAATGCTGTGTTATCTCACAGGTGCTTTGTGATGCATCTTGAGCTGTTGCCTCTGATGTCAAAAGGAAATGGAAATTGTTGCTCAGGAGACCTAACTGAGAAACATACTCTTGTAAATGCAGTGCCCCAGATGTATGAAATTGCAGTAGCTGCTGCTGAAAACTACTGTGATAAATCCCCATCCATCTGGAATGTTTCCATAATCCACTGCAGATTGCCAATTAATTGCACACTTAGTTCAATGTAATAAGGCCAGATAATAGGCTGTATTAGTGTAAGTCCCCCAGAGGCAGTGGAAATACATCACAATATTCTGATATAACATATTTTTATTAAAGCAAGGCTTGCAAGCTCCTGTCTGGTACTAGAAACCTAGGAATGGTGCATGTAATGAAAGGGCAGATTTACAGCACATACTCCTATTCAGTGAAACACTTAATTGCTTACTTCAAGTGCCATTTTGAATAGACTGATCTCATCTATTTTCTGAGTAAACATGGGAGATAATTTTAATAGTGTGGCTGGTTGGGACACACAGCTTTTAAATCCTCTTTGAGGACAGGAGAAACTGTAAGTAGTCTGTCTTAAGGTGTTAGAAAAGAAAGATATCTATGAACAGTGGTGTGTGTAACATTTAGGCTTTTGTGCACATGAATGAATCACAGGTTTTTGCTAATTTATGGAGAATCTTTTGTGGCCAGTTTGGATTTAGACTAAAATTACCATTCTTTAAGCTAGTTGCGTATTAAGAAGATGTAATTTTTTAAAACTTACTTCTTTTTTTTTTAATTAGGTTTTTCCCTGCTCCACTGAACATAAAGTAATTGGTGATCTTTTCCTGCATACAGTAGCTCTAGTATTTGATTGCAGTGCTTCTGGGAAGCAACTCATTAAACTGTAATTGTTGTCCAGAGGATAAAAAGGGAAAAATCAGTGTGTTTTAGCATTAAGGCAGTGTCACAGGATTGCTAGGCTCTGAGGAAAGAGTGCATCTTCACATTTTACTTCCATTTACTGCTACAGGTAGTTGTTCTTGCATACCTGTGACAACCATAAGAGGGTTGTGTAATTTTTGATTTTTTTCAGGCTATTTTGTGTTTGTGTTGTATAACTGGGGAAATTTCAGTATGTGAATTCATACCGCTAGATACGACTCTGTACATCTGTGGGAGAATCAGTAGTATAGTACCAAAGAGAGCTGTGCTGGTGCAGAGTTGACTTCAAATTGAGATGCTTTGGAAGGCTGCTACTGGCATGCCTCTGCCTGGAACAGTAAAGCGTCCATTTGAGTGAGCTGATGGCTTAGAAAAGCCTGGTGGTCCCCAGAAGAACCAATCCTCTTTGTTGCTTCCTTTCTTCACTTAAGGTTGCCACATGACTGGTGAGGCAAAAATCCTGTCGGGAACCAGTCGCTGTAAGAAAAGCCAGACTGAGCCCAGACCTCCCTGCCCCTTGTGTATTATACATCTGACACTCATGATAATTTCATAGGATTTCATTTTCTAAAAATAGCCTCTTCATGACCTAAGGCTTCTGGATCTTCCTAGTAGCAGGCACCACATAAATCAAGCATTCAGCTCCACCTGCACTTTTGCACTATAGACTCAGCTTAGCCTAATTCCCAGGAGTGCCAAGCCTACATTTGCCAGTTACAACAAGGGGTGCTTTATTACCCCTGGAAGCAGTTGTGTCTGTTGGGAGTGTCACCTCTTGCTTAGCCTACCCCAGGGCCATATGCAAGTGAGATTATAATTCTAGCAGATTTTAGCTTTTCTGTACTTATAGGGAGAAGTCATTACAGTAAATTACAACTACATAGGTGGGGTTCCCCTCACTGAATTGCAATTTTATTTTTTTTTTTGGTGATCTCAAAGGTTTTTTATACTATCTTCTTCCTGTAATTCAATCAATATGTCAGTAACTGGTTACTAACCACATAGAGAACTCCTTCAGCCCTTTTCAGTCCTGATGAGACTCTTTCCTTTCACCTGCCCCTGAAATCCACTGGTCTGGAAAGGGTCCGCACTGCCCTGACAGCAGGTTGTGGAAATGCTGCTGAGAGCCGTTAGATCTGGAGTGGTATTACAGTGCCTGAAGGAACTCACTCCTACAGTGCAAGATACAAATACTGGTTCTTCACGTGTCAGATTTCAGGTTTCTTTGACCTTCAGCTACAAGGGAAGGTTTCCTGAATCTAAGCTTTTGAATCTTAGAACTCCTGCAAAGTTCCTCTGTGATAGAAATAACCTGCTCCTAGATGGTCTTTTGTTTTCTTTTTTTCTTTCTTATCAAGTTAGCACCTGTGTATGATAAATATACATGTTATAATCATACATCTGTACACACATGCACACCATTACATATGTATGTGCTTATACACTGGATGGTTACAGAACATTCTTTTTCCTTTGCTGTATAGATGGGTTAATTTCAGAACAGGCAGACCCATTCCTCAGCCTTAGGAATGAGCTGAGTCTTACTGAAGCCCTGGTCATTTGTGCCACCCATAGCCATGGGCCTGTGTTCTTTCAACTGTATAACCACCTGCTTGTATTTCTCATGTAAGTTTGCAGAAATGTGGTGTTGTGAAGTAACTTTTCTGATGCCACAGGTGGGTGACAACAGGAACCGAGAAATCTTTTTGTGTGTGTGCATAGATCTGCTGTATATTTAACAATCAGTGCTTCTCCCTCCGCCTCCACAAACACTCTCTTGTAAATCTAACTCACAGCCTATTCAGGGCATTTCATTTCAAGTGGTTTCATCTTACTGTAATTAACAAATCATGTGAGGAACAGCTAAACAATTGTCTGTGCAACAATGGAGATGAAATAAAGATAGCCTCTAATTAATTCCATCTAGGTTATAATTAAATTTGACTGAGTTGCTCAGGACAATATCCCTAAGTCTCACAGACTGATAAAGAGGACAGATCGCCAGCTGCTGCTCTTTGATTTTGAAAGCAGATGGGGCTGTTTCCAGCCATTGCTTAAAAGGAAATGGTGAGGATGAGGGTGCAGAGTGATTGATTGGCTTTGAATGGGCCCTGGGGTAGGGCTGCTAGAGGGGGTGCTATGAAGGCAGGCTTATCCCTGACAACCTCTTTTAAAGACTGTGGATGCATTTTATGGTAATTTGCCTTTAAATATGTAAGGTGTTTTTTTTTTTTTTGCAATTGATGATGTAAAAATATGATGCAATATTATATTAGTAAATACTTTATCACGTTGTATGTTGAATCTGGTTTAGGTTCTATTGGCGCTAAAGTCAGTGAAGGAGGCTACACATGGATTGTTCATATTCCTTTTCATTTTGTAGAAATGAAAGGCGGAAAAATATCTGTTAGATCATTATCCTAGTTCTGTCTGTCAAGGTAGAATTGTTCTCTACTTCCCTGTACAGCAAACGTAGGTGAATAATTCATTAAAACAAATTTAGCTGAGAAATTCTGCCAATTCCTTTGTTTGCTGATAAGTTGCAAAATTCTCAGATGGATTTGTTGCTAGAAATTATTTATAAATTTTTGGAATAAACAAATTCTGGTAAGATGTGCACATTGAGAGCGGTATATCAAATGACAGTTTGTCAGTTTCTCAAGTAACATGGTATTTAGATTTCTCTGAGTAGCTTCTAGAACTAACTGATATAACTGTATCAGCTATAACTGCTGTGAACTTCATGTTGTTCAGTGTACGTTTTCCTGTGCTGGACTTCCTGCTTACTGTCTTTTTTTTGGTTGGCTGCCTTTCCATTGCTGTACTGAATGCACCAGCCCTCAGTGTGCTTTGGGAGGGGGAAATTCCCACGGAAAGCAGTGTTTAATAAAAGTTTCTCTGAAAGATCTGTTAATATGTGTGAAAAGAAACTGCCAAAGAAATTAGATGAGCACCCTAAGCCTTAAGCAGGGGGTTTGAAAATGGTGTAAAGTGCATTCACCAGCTTAATCTTTCTACTGTGGCGATAGGCAGCCCAAGTTCAAGTCTGTTCTTGTGCACTGCTTAGTCTGAGGCAGAGGACTTGCAGTCCTGCCTTTAGGAATGCATCAGCACAGTGTTGGAAGCACAGCGTGCATCATCTGCTTTCCCTGATGAATCTGTTTAGTGCTGGTCGTTGTTCAGAAATGTATTTCCTAGTGTACCCTGCTACACATTAATTTTTTGGAGTGAGATGATTATAATGCTCCAACCTGCCTTGTACAGGATGGAGGCCACAAAGTTTCCCCAGTAGTTCTTGCATTGAGCCCCCTCATCATGCCCTGATTGTGAATTCCCTCTTTTCCCCCTTAACCACGGGTGTCCTTACACTCATTGGTCTTCCCAGGTAGATGGTGTACGTTAGTAACTGCAGTAACGCCTCTGTTGACAGCGTTGCGCATTTGTTAAGATGTTCTAAACATCATCATGTTGAGGAAGAATGGCTGCTCAGTAGCTCTCTCAGGTAAGGATTTCTCAAGATGAAGTCTTCTGAAGCCAAGGGCACAAGCAGCTCTCCACGGCTCCCTGTCATCAGTATTCTGCCTAGGGTACAGTAATGTGATTTCTGTCATGATTCTATGACTAGAATGACTTTACTCAATGGTAATGCCAGATTATTTTACTCCTGCCCTCTGCCCTCTTTTTTTCCTTTTCCCTTCCATTTGCACTTGTTCCTGCTTTGTCCTCCCTTTTTGGTTTTGTCAAAGGAATTTGTTGTACTGCAAAGTGGATCAGGGAACTGATCCAGCTTAAAAATCACCTGATTTTAAAGCCAGATCAGCCTCCTGACAGGTTCACACTGTGGGAACCTATGGGGAAGAGAAGAGTGACATTACCATGAGCTGGTGGCATTCCCAGGAAGCCTTTAACCACATAACTCTAGCCTGAGGGTCGTGTTCTTGATGTTGCCTGGGCCCACTGTAATCAACAGGGAAAAACTGCTGCAGTTCCTCCAAAAGCTGTGTTAAGGTCTGACCAAAGACCAGTCACTCACAAAAGGAAGCACAACCCTGAGGCCTACCTAAGAAGGGCTGTCTGGTAGGAAGGTGCAGCCCAATGTGGAGAAGCACTTTCTATTTTGTGTACTCTCTTCTCGGGATGATTTCCCCTGTAAAATGTACATGTAAAGTCTGTCCAACCACCTAATTTTCTTCTAGCTTCCTGCTCTTTTGGTCTGTGACCCTGTCTGTAACAACACCAAGTATATGTGATGCTGGGAGAGGGGTCTATGAGCATCTCTTCTCGGGAACAGGTTGTTTGAATTTACTCTGGGTTAGCTTCTGCTTTGAGTTTGGCAAGGGACTCCCACTTTGGACTGCTGCACTGGGATACTCTTCGAGTCCTGGACTCTCTGGGAGTTCTTTGGTACCACTGGCTAATGCAGACCTGCTCCCTTGAAGGAAGTAGGTAGACCTGTCCTGCTTCTACCGTGGAAATTCCTCCCAGGAACTCTTGTTTTTGTCAAAAAGGTTCTTAGGGAAATAGTGATAATTAATAAGAATAAGAATGCTTTAATTTCTAGTTCTGCAAAGATCAACTTTCAGGACTCAGGCCGTAATCCTCCAAGGTGATCTTAATGTGGATAATTGCAAGAGATGATTAGCCCTCTGACTTCTTTCTTTTGGTGGGCTGGTGGTTTGTTGTTGCTTGTTTGCTTGAGGGGAAAACGAGGCATACTGAAGCAAACAAGCTTGTCTGAAATGTTGTAGCCATCTAGGAACAGACTAACAGAATAGAGTGGTGGAATCAGGTCTCAAATACTTAGCTTAACTCTGTCAACCTTTTTTGTTTGTACGCTCTTGATTAATAAGTTTAGCAAGACAATGGTTTTGCTTCCCTAATTCTCTCCTAAGACTCTAAGTGATCTGCAGACCTGTAGTGCTTCATGCACAGCAGTTTAATAATGCACCGAGCAATCTCAGTTTCTGTTCTCTTTCCTCAACTTTCTTTTGAACTACAACTCACAAGAAGTTACAACTGAAGTAACTGCAGTGGGAGTCTATAGAAATACTTCACCATTTTGAGACTCTAACAAATACTAAACTGTGGAAATAGCCTGACTGCAGGTAATTCTTCTGTAGCCAAGATCTTGACCAACCTGTAAGTTTACAAGTTTTGATGTATCCCTGATACAGGGAAAAGATGAAAATCTATTCTGCATGTGAATAATTTTTCTGCCAAGCTTGCAGTTAGTCTTGAAAAGGAACTTAGACGTCTGATCTTGAGAGAGATGTAGAAAGGAGAACTAGGCAGCCGCACCCCGTTTCCAAACATCTCCACGTTCATGCTTACTCTGCTCTTTGCAGTTGGTGTTTCAATGTTAGCAAGTTCCCTCTTGGGCATGCACAGTGATACCAGGATGATATTTCCATTTGCAGTCACTGAAACCTAAGGCCTTTTGATGATGTCTCAGTTGTGCCTCTGACATCCACTTGAAACAGGTTTTTGAATCTAAGAAGCTTACTTAACCCAGGGTTTAAGGCTATTTTTATCCAGCATGAAATGTGCGCAGAGAGGAGGCATTCAGAGATAGGACAGCACTGTTTGTTTTTCCTCAAGGTCTCCTTTATGCTTTGGAGAAGTGAAATGATATTTTCCGAAAGAACCTTGGGAAGATTCAGATATCCTGCATGTCCACTCTGTTTGAGTCAACACTTTGAAGGACAGAGGCCAATTCATTTGCAAAAGCCCAGTGGTGAGGTTTGAGATCTTACTGAGTTACATCAAGCATGTGGAAGTTTTTCCTCCCCAGACTTCTGCTCCTGAACTCTTTGTAACATTAAATGAGAGCCCTCCCAAGGTCACCTTAGTGATGAGACACCAAAATTGCCGCAATTTTAGCAAAATATTGAAGTGCATGTAGTTCTTAAAACATGAACCCACAGTACAACTTGGAATTCATTGGATCCCTTTGTGTTTGTTCAGTTCCCCAATAGAAATTGGAGGAGTTTATGTTGGTACCAACTTGCTGGGTTTGGTTTTGCAGAATTAGAAACACTGAGGTAAAGATGACTGAGAAAATTTGGCAGGCTCTGCAGAGCAGCCATGACTCTATTAAAAGACAGTTTCGCTCCACCTTAAATGGAGAAGCGTGTCTGTAGCCATTGTGAGCTTTTAATCACTCCAATTACAGTGCTTTTCCCATCCTGACAGCTGGCGTGCAGTGGAGTCCCTTGTTAAGGCTTGTATGAGTGGTGGATGTTTTTTTTTTTTTATTTTATTTTTAAAGTCAAGTGAATGACCACAGGGCCGAACACAGTCCCAACACCGCCTAGCAATTTGCTCAGCTGGAGATCTCACATAGCAGATGTTTAGTGCAGTACCCACTGTAATGTGCATAGTAACTGCCTGTCCAGACTATGCAGCAACACAAAGCATGCTGAGTCCAGGGCGCTGTTAGAAAGCCACTGCACCGGGGTGACATGAGCTTCATCAAAAGAGCTGTACTTCTTGTAACTGCAGGTTTAGCAACACAGGCTGTTTGGTTTTGGAGTCAGAACTGGGTAAAATTGATGGCAAATGAATCAAAATGCATGTGAATCTCTGAAAGAAAACGTTCTGCCATCCAGTAAAGGGATGATGTTGTCGCAAGTGTTACACAGAATTATTAGCCGCAGTCCCTTGCAGCTTCTGCTGGAAGGCCATGCTGTGCTGACTGCTTGGGTGAGGCAAATGCAGAGGTTTTGGCTAATTGAGATGAACCCATTCCCTTTCCTAGGTCTGATATTTTTGCTGAGAATGTTACTTCCCAAGTAGCTCATGAACAGAGAGGTAAAATCCAGTCCTACTTACAATGAGAGTTCTTACAGGAACCATAATTTGCCTCTTTAACGCATGTTCCAGGATTAGATCATGTTGCTTTTACCCAAATTCAATTTTGGGTACTCAAATTTTACCCAAATTCCAAATTGCCAAAGCCTGAATAAGGGCTGAGGATTTCACCCTCCACAAGGCCTGTCAGCACTTGTGATGGGTCAAAGATTTGTAACCAGCCAAAGGCCAGAGGGGAAGTTCAGCATGTTTTTGTCTTTACAGCAGTGTCAGCTTATGCAACACTCTGGTTGACCATCCAGTGACCTGAACTAGGAAATGGTTAGGCTGAAAATCTCCAGTTTTTAAATATTTTTGGCCCCTCTCTCTTTTTATTTCTCTTCCCAACATGGCCTGTTTTTTCTTTTGTTTGAGTTAACCAAATGCCCAGACAGCTGCTGCTTCTGGCACAGCAAGAGGTTGATCTAGATCGCGCTTACTCAATTCCTACACCCGTGTTACCCAGCATCTTACTATTATTCCAGTGTCACTAAACTCCCAGGAGTTCATCAGGATGTCTTCGAAACACATTCTCTGGAAAACTTCTATAACCCTCTATACCCTCGCTTAAAACACACTAAATCAGACGCAAAAAGCCTACCTGAGAAGAAGCAAGTCGACACATTTGCTACCCTGACCTGATAACATTAACTTATGCACCAAAAGCAGCTGGATTTTAAAGTTCCCCAAAGGCTAGGGAACCTGCTTGAAAAGAATAAATCTATACCAGCTCCCTTGTGAGTCTTTTCTCTTAATCCCAGCAGGCCTCACAGCTCTGAGGAGCTGGCTGCTTTGACCTTTACGTTTGATTTAACATACAGCCTCTTCTCTTTGGTGCTAAGCTGGAACTGGAGCTGCTGATGCCTTCTCCAGTGACCAGAGGAACTTGCAGAAGTGTTGGCTTCAGCTCCCATACAAACAACAACGAAAGCCAGGAGCCAAGAAATGTGAGCAAAACACAAATACCCTGGAGAGAGATGTGTCATGGCTGTGGTTTTACACCCACCTCCCATGCTCTCCTTCTCCCCACTGTAAAAGTTTCTCTTTGAAAGTTGCAGAGTAAGAGTTGCCATGGGATCTTTTTGCTTTTGGTAACAGTGCAGAGCTACAGCCTTTCTTTTGTATATGACCTCAGAAGAAGTGCTTGCAGGATTACATGGTCAGCCTCCGTATATCCTGGGAGCTAAGGGCTCCCTTTGAGGTGCTAAATGTGCTCCGGAAAGCCAACAGAGGCTGGTTGGTCTAAGCACCTTGCAGAAATAACCTTGGCATTTTTAAGGGTGAGGCACCTCGATTTCTTTATTCAACCCCATCCACAATTGCTGCCAGAAGGTCGCTTCAAACTCCCATCCATTTCCTCATGCATTGGAACAGATCCCAGGTTTGCTCTGCTCTGGAACTCCCCAGCAAGACCATGGAGAGACCCTGAAACCTGCGCTAAAAGGCCAGCTCTGCTGGGTGCTGAGCAACATTTATTCATATTCTGTGAATTCCCTGCCCCTCTCCAAAGCAAGAAGGTGGCTGAGCACACCGTGGCAGAAAAGGCTTCCAAGTAAGACTCTGTGTTGAAAAGGCAAAACTGCAAAGTTGCACTTGTACTAATCCTTCCCCAAAAAGCAATCCTGACCAGATGCATCATCCCCTTGGTGATGCTGCAGGCAGCTGCAGTGCCCAAGCAGCTGTGGGAGGGCTGCCCTGAGCATGTGCTGACACCAGAGCGGGTGCGCGCACTGCCTGCTTCTATGGTGCTTCAGATCTACCTTTATTCAAAAAGCCTCAGAATTGCTATGGCAACCCCAATCACAAGCTGTAAAGGGTTCACACTAAATTCCAAGAGGGTTCACAGTTCAAGGGCTTTTCTGCCTTCTTTTTTCCTATTTTCTCCATCACAGAAATCACTTCTGAGCAGATGGGCCTGTAGGGGCTTTCTGTTTACCCTTTGTTCACAGGCAGCCCTTTGTTTCCACAATGCTGAAGAAACGCAGCTGCTCCTGGAGTCAGAGGGGATATCAGGTGTTTGTTTTCCAGTTACTGGATCAGCGGGGTCCTTGCAATGAAGTCACCCAGCCTGGTGGCTCTGCTTCCTTCCAGAATGTCTTGGTGGGCTCAGGACTATAGCTGCTGGTCTTGCCTCGCCCTGCTTGGGCAGGCATTCTCCCTACAGCAAGAAAAGCTCTGGTGCATCTTCTCTGTGCCAAAATTTTAGGGCTCTGGGAGACAGACCCTCAAATCTTGCAGGACTGATTTAAGAGATTTTTCCTCACCTATTCCTTGCAGCTTGCTCCCGAAGGTTACTAACCTGATCACAGAAGCAGCTGCTCGTTAGCTCCATGCACGCTTCTAGCCACCGGCTGCAGGAGCACTGTGAGCTTCCATGGGTGGGAATTTCTTTGGCTGCTTACTGGACTGGGATGGTTTTGGCTGTCTAGCTGCTTGTGTGGTCCCATTACGGATATCTTTTCATGGTCCACAACTGGATCTTTAATTTTTCTATCTTTGTCCTGCTAATGCGAAGAAGGTGTTTACACAAAGCTGTGTCCATCAGATGAGCTTTGTGGTGAACCGGAGATTTGGGGAATTCCTTTGCTTGCCCACAATGCAGAGGAATAAGTTTATCATTTGACAAAAACTGGAGGCTTCTTTATTGGTATGATCCTGAATTTTCCTGGTTTATCTCAGCTGATTTTGTCGAAAAACTCCCTCTAAGTCTACCCAGTATTTTACACAAATGGATGCGGTGTGCACAACTTATGGAACAACACATTTGCACTTGCATCCTTTGGCTGAAAGGGGAACCAGCTGTATGGGCGGGGGGATTTCCTGGATCGTAGCAGCTCAAACAGGAAACAGGAAAATCCAGCCAAAAAGATTTTTTCAGTTCTCTAGAAAACATGCCTTGGTGAGCTTCCAGGCATATCTGGCTTGGGTAATCTTGTACTTGTCTGATACAATGGGAAGAGAGAATTCAATTCTTGATTTTATTTTTGAACAGAAGTAGCAGCTCAGCCAGGCCGAAAGTGAATAGGAACAATCTGAGGAATGGACGATACTACAAGAAAACCAAGGTGGCATGAGGGATTATATTGTTATTGCCTGACTGAGCTTTAGAGAACAGAGTGTAATCATAATCTTGTGGTTTGTGGATGTATTTGGGAAGTGAGGAGGTCGGTTCAGTAGTGCCCTTGGTGCCTGCTGTGGGAAGATCTTTCTTTTTGTTGTGATGCTGGGTTTGAGCTGCTCTCAGATCCTATTTCTGATGATGAACACATTGCAGTTAGATGAAATGAGTGCAGAATGAAGACCCTCCCACCTCAAGCACACAACACAGCACAAGTCTGCAGTGTGTAAAGGTCTAGCAAGAATTACAGTATCAATCCTATTACTTCTGAATTAAAATACACAAGGAACTACGTGTACAAAAATGTGTCTTTTCCTGGGCATAAAGCCAAAGTAGAATAATTTAACCACATCAAAGTGTTTTATGTTCGGAGGGCTCTTTCACATGCTAACACATGAAAATCAGCATGTTCTCAAGGAAAGCTCGGGTTTTGCAGCAGCTGCCCTTTGCAGTCGCAGCACAAATTGTCATTGAATTTTGGCACATTTTCTCAAAAGGGTCTGTAAAGACTTAATGCTCAGGACCCAGAAGCATGTGGAAATTAGGGGGCAAAAGTCTAATTTGCACAGATGTTTGCCATGACTGTAAGGGCTGAACTAAACTGAATGGGTGTTGGGGGATTAATAATACTCTGGGGCTGAGCAGAAGAGAAGTGTGAGGGGGTGGGAGGCGGTTCTAATTTTGTGATTCCTGCCACTGTGAACCCTGGCTTACATATAATTAGCTTTCTTGATTAGCATCGCGGAATAAAAGTATGAATGGGGGAGGTATTGTGTTCCGCCAGCCTCTAGGCTTCAGGGTGGGCAGTGAAGCCTTGCAGATAGAACAGTTGGTAATGAACTTCTGCTAGCTAGAGGCTTAGCGTGACTTCCTTTTCCCCTGTTTGTGCTGAGGCTCCAGTCACAGCCTCCTTCCCGAGCTGAAGTCACAGTCTCTCGCCAGGACCCAAGGCAGCTGTGCACTCCTGCTTGTGTTGGAAGGCACTGAGAAGTGGCTGCTCTTCTTCTGGCACTGCGGGGTCGCAGATTCTTGTTCCCCGAGCCCTTGTGTTAAGCACAACAGCCCTCCAGAATAAATGACTGCAACGGCTCTTGCTGAACAACACAATTCACAGAGACAAGGCAGGGACCATTAGCTGCCTTTTTTCTGTCCGCAAGCAAGATAACCACGGCAATCCATCCTCTCCTCAGAAAGCAGGAATAAGTAGCTGCAAAATCCTACAGGGCAGATGTCTGATTAAAAAAAAAAAAAAAAAAAATCCATTCAGTTTAGCTCTCCCTCATGGAAAATAAAGGAATACAAGAACTCATTATTACCAGTGCCCCACGCAGGAGCTTAGCAGCTAGCAGTAGTGACAGCTCAGATTATTAGTGTATTTATAATAAAGTCTTGTAAGTCTGCTATGTGGAAGGATTTGTGAGTCAGCAAGTAGGTCTGCAAGGGACAGGCCAGTGCAGAGAGAAAAATTGTCAGAGATTATTCAAAGCTGAGCATGCCCAACTCTGTTTCTATTTCCTTTAGCAATAAATATTGTTCTGGGAATGAGAGGTACACTAATTTTAATTCCCTTGAAAGCTAAGTGCATAGAAGGCAAAGAGAAGTGTTGGTTTGTGACAGATTATAATAAAGCAGGTCAGCCTGACCGAGTTGGCCTGGATGCAGGGAACTGTGCACTAGGGTGTTCCACCAAATCACCCATTGTGCAAAGTCTGCTACCCAGTTTACACCCTTAACCTACATTTGGAAATATATCACGCTCTACAGATGCGTATCGCAGTAGATGTGGGGGAACTGATTGACTTTGTAATAGGTTTAGAGCTGGAGATACCAATTTAGTGCTCATAGGAACAAGAGCCCTTAATCCTGGTCAATCTGGAGGTTCCTTGCACGACTGAGACCACAGAGGACCCAAAAAACAAAAGGCAAAAAGAAATGTCTAGCATTTAATAGCATTTTTAATAGCATTTTTCTTCAATGTGGAAGACCTCTATGATCTGTAATATTTTTTAAAACTTAGGAATAAATGTATTGCATTTACTGCTGTGACTGAGCAGAAAGCAGCAGCTGAGTGCTATGGCACAAAATGGAGATTTTAGCGAAACAGCTGCCCAGCTCATACCAAAAGTTGGTTGGAATGGGACGTTTAATTCGCATTAGTATCTTTAAAAGCTTTTGCTAAACACAGATCCTAATCACTTGTGCTCGCTGATGGTCCCATCCTGCTTTCTTTAGCAGCAGTAATCCAGGTAACCTGGACAAACTCCAGCGTGGGTAATTATGTTCTCCTGACCTAATTTCTTCTTGTTGTTTTGAATGGATGCTATTCTTGTTCTGATAGCTAAAGGAGCAGCTGCTGTTATGTGCACCTTTAAAGGCTTTCTGTGTTTCGTCTAAGTTAGCTGTCACTGGACACGCAGCATGTCTTGGGTACATTGTGGTATGTTTATAAACTGAAAAATCCCTTTGTAGAGATGAAGAGAGAGGAAAATTAGGAAATCTAGCTTAAAAATCTAGTTTTACAGCATCTACTTAAAACTATTTTTTGTTCACATATATCAGGTAAGTGTTAGATTAAATCAGCTATTTGGCATACACGCTGTGATGTGGTCACAGCACTTCAGCATTTCTTGGCATTTGGAGAGTGCTCGTAGTTCTGCCAAACAATTGGTAAAGAAAATTTCAGCCAAGCATTTGCAGCTGGTTCCTGGTTCCAGCTGGTCAGCCAGTACCTGCAGCACACCAGTGGGTCCTGGAGCTGTGTGTCCTCCAGGAGGACTCAGTACGGAGCTAAATGCGAGATTAACCCTGCCTGATTTTTTATGAAGATCCCCCAGATGAGACAGTGGCCTGAGGAGATTGCAAGGGGATGAAGCAGATCTGGTGGATCAGCCTGGGGACATCGGCTGAATCAAACGTTAGCCAAATTAACTTCAGGCTTTAACCAGGATTTCTTCCACACTTTGATTTCAGTCTGCTCTGAGTGTGACGTGTCTACTTACTTGCGCTGCCATGTTATCCATTTTATGCTTTTACCCAAAGCATTTTATTAATTTTCATCCTTCAGCTGCTGCTTGGACCTTACCTGCCCTTTTTCACCCGCTGCTGGCTCAGTCCATGACCTGTGTTCCTGGCACATACCCAAGCAGGCTCCCTGCACCAGTCAGGCAAAAAAAAAAAAAAAGAAAAAGGAGAGAGAGCAAGGTGGGGCCAACACTTCAGGGATAAATACAGGAAACCAAGAAATGAATGTAGGAAGGGATCAGAAGGGAAATCAGTGTCAAAACACTCGATTTGAAGAGGGATGGGATGGGAAGTGGGAGGGTGGTTTGAGCCTAACAGAAAAGCTGCTGCAGGCGAAGAACATAGCAGGAGAGTATGAAAAAGCTCTGTGAGAGAAGAGTGGAAAGGTGGAGTGGGAGTGGGTAAAGTAAAAAACTCCAGTCTTGGTGGTGTCCCAGCCATGCTGACATTTCCACTCTCTCCTTTCATTGTAATGCCTAAAGCAAGCTGCAGCCATTCACAGTAAAAACTCATTGCTTTCTGTCAGGTCACAGTCACAAAGCCACTGCATTTTCAGTAGTGTAGTAAAACCCATGAATTACACACGTTTGGCTGTATAGGTCTTGTTCTTTGCTCAGATACAGGTGCAGTTAGTGTTTTAAACAAAGTGAGATGCACAAAATGGGATGGATCATTCCCTGATGCTTTGGCCGTGGATACACTTGGCCCAAAATCTTTTAAAATCACATTTCCTTCTCTCTGTTGCTAGCAAAATTATGAGTTACAAATGCTGGAGCCAACTGAGGTCACTGATTCCTTGAAATAAATACATTAGATGTTAAAAACCACTTGCAATCAGCGCAGGAATCATTGCAGTCTAGTTTAACCTCTTGAACAAAGCACTGCTGTGATTCTGGGGAGGATTCAGGCTCACAGTCACTGTGCTGTGCTGTGCTGGTGCAGCCCGCCCCCCCCCCGCCCCCCGCGAGTGTCTGAACGCTTGTCCCACCCCAAGCAGAGACCACTGCGGTGTTTTCCAGAGACAGGCCTGGTTGTGAGAGCTGGGAAGAGGTTATACGGTCACTTTCAGTTGGCTTCCAAAATTATTTTGTTACTCGTTTCAGGGCATGGGTAAATTAAGTGGGTTAATTGGTTTTTATTTCCTCTGTACTTCAGTGGAAAGAAAAGCAGAAAACCCCCTTGCAAATTAATCTGCCTTGAACTGTGTTGACTTTTTTTTTTTTTTTTTCCTTTGGTTCTGTGCTAGTTTTGTGCTTCAGTCTTGAGAAACTACAGAGGACCTTCAGTCTCCCAGGTCCAAATGTTGTGCAGACCCCCTTTCTTTGTGTAAGCACAGACAAGAAATGGCACAAGCAATAGTTTCTGAGAGGAACTGAGAGAGGAGAAGTAGACTGAGGAAAGAGAAACACTGGCAAGCGAGACTTTCTTTAATGAGAAATGCGTATTGCAGTGTAGAACAAAAACATGGTTCAAGCCCACAGTTCTACTGCCACTGAGTGTTGTACAGGAGGAAACTGCCAAGGTACCATGTTCAGAACCGCATCATCCTTAAATGGCTAATGACAGTAACCACAGTGACACTGTCTTCCTCCAGCCTGAGATTCTTGAGCTGAGCGCATGTTGCACACATGTTCACTGTTAAACCTCACAGCAGTGCCCTGGAGTCGGTAACAGTGCAGGGAATGCAGCTGATAGAATTCGAGTCATTCAGTGCCCACCTTGATTCACCTCGCAGTACCATTCCGGGAGAAAAGAAAGAAAGAAAGAAAAACAAAAACATTTTTATGTGGTGATATACTTATAAGGCTTCACTTATGCTGGAATGGCCTCAGCCAGTTTTCTGGCATTTAGAGAACAAGAAAATATCAGGGTTTTAGACTGACTAGTCCTTCCTGGCCACTCTGGAACTATCCTGGCTCATATACTTTGTCCCTGAAGGTTAGATGCAGCCAAAGAGGCTCTCATCATCCTGAGCCATTTATTTCCTTTCATGCTTACAGACAAGTCCATCTGTAACACTCTGCTTTTATCTAGCTTGATTTCAATCTTATCCTCTCCTTCCACCTGAGATGATGTGAAATACCACATCTGTGTCAGGAAAAAGAGATGCTGAAGAGCTGATATATCTGCAGATTGAACCTTCTCCCTCAGGGCCAGATCTAGACGCTATGGAAGTCAAGATGAGTGCCATGAATTTCAAAAAGATCCAGCGAAAACTCAAAGATGAATGCCCGGAAAGCCATCACATCACTGCCTCGAAGCTTGCCATGTGTTGTGATCACACCTAGCAAACAGGCCCTTTGCTTTCCTGTACTGTCAGGAAGAAACCATTGTTTAGAAGAAAAAAATCGACACCTTCTTCTTATATTCATGCTTGAAACAGTCGGTACAGGCAACAGAAAGCAGGCACACCTCTAGCAGAGGCAAAAAAAAATTTTTGTGGAACCTACAGAGGCCAGGAGACTTTTCACTGGAGGAATGTTTTCCTCCCACTCATTGCTTTCCTGCTGATCAAAAGCCAATTAGCGAAAACAGATATTTTTGGTCTGCTTAGCTCCAAAACTGAAGTCTGAAAATAGAAAATCCATTTCCATTTCTTCCACATCTTCTTGACTTTTGTGTGATTCTGCAGTAAACCCAACATATGTTGGAGTTCATATGGAAGATACGTGTATGTCTTGTGCGACGTTAAGAGCAGTGAGCAAGTACAGGCAGTGAGTGCCCTGTTACGCAGTTACCATAGAGACAGAAAATTAAAGAACGGTGTTCCTTATTCCTTATCATTGTTCTAGAATTAAAACCAAAGCCTCTTCTATTTGCCGTCTCTCTCTGTTTGTTTTGCGTGGGGAAGGTGCTGAATTTTTGCTCTTACCCTTGTGTTTAAGAGCTATTCACGACCTGTTTTGTGCATATTCCTCCAACCTGCTGGAAAACAAGAACACACACTCAGCCCCTCTGTACCTGGGGTTGAGCAGAGTTCAGATCTCAGAGCTCTGTGATTTGTTCCCTTGAATTGTGCTCACACAATTTCCTGGTTAGATGCAAAAATGGAACTCGAGATCTTGGTATTTCTTTCCTAGTCTCAGTACGGTTGTTTCTTGCACAGCAGCAACTGACTGTCTGGATGTTTCTCTGGATCCTGCTAACTGTTAGCTCCTACAACTTAAAATGATGTTGTTAGGCTGAGTTCAGAGGTGAAGTGGTTCACTGTGTGGTTTGGGGGCAGAGTGTGCACTAGGTAACTCACCACACAGCCTGGCTGCACAGCGCTGGAGAGCTGCAGCTGGGGCCCTTTGGCTGTTGATTTCTTGTTGCTTGGGGAAATTAAGGTGTCACGGTGACCAGTGCTAATAGATTCACTGAAAGGTCAGCAAGACATCACGTGAGCAGTGAAAAACAATTCTGACTGAGGCTTCTGTGTTGTTCTGATTGATTTCACCGAGATCTTCCCAAGAGGACAAGTGTCACAAAAGTCACTCGGGATGTTCCACCACCAGGGAGGAAACAGGACCCAAGGGTACAGTTACAACATTTTTACTACATTTAGTCATGATCGTGAGACCCATCCTCAGCAGCTGCTGCTTTGGGCAGAGCAAAACGACCAGATCCTAGCTTCCAGGCAGAGCAGTTATCTCATTCCTTGTGGAGCAGGTAACAGAGCAGTTAGTGCTTTCCTCATGTGAGTCTGAAGAAAAGCTCCGGAAAAGCCAACAGGGAGACCTCCAAGAAGCAAACAGGCTTTTAGAATGAACAGGGAGGTCCATGTAGATCATCCAACTCATACCACAGGAGCCCTCAAAGGCTGCACAAACTGCGGAGTGAAGGCAGGACCCCAACGTCCCCAGACTGGATTTTGTTCAGGAGATAAAAGTGCATAAACAGGTGTCATCGTGGTGCTCCCTTTCCCCACCTTCAGTATCCCCTTCCCAACTGTGACACCTAACCTGAATCTATTTTCTGCTCTGTATTTTGTCACTAATTGCACAATAATTCTTCAATTACTCTAGACTGGAGAACAGGGAAATCCATCTGTCGGATGTTCTATGTCCGTATGACTGCTCCTGACCCAGGTTTGGAAGAGCTCCACCTCGCAGCTCCTTTGCACTCCCTCGGGGTGCTGACTCCCAAGTACTGGTGGATTAAATTGAAGCACCAAGTGCCAGAAGCCTGCCCGTCTAGCTCGCAGCAATTATTCTTGCAGAAGGGACAGCTGAACTGCACATGAAGCAGCATCATTTGTAGGCCCTGACAGTCAGGTTGTGAGATCAGAGCTATTTATTTACATATGCAAGGCCAGAAGCTGGCGATTCATGAGCTTGCTGGGCTGAGAAGTGTGAAGCTGGTAGCTGGGGAAAGTGATGGCAACAACTGCCTGCAAAAACCTGGACCCGGGTAATGCTGCAGTAGACTTCTTGCCCAGGCTGCGGGTGCTTAGGTCACCAGTTAGCTGCCATTTGTCACAAAGCACTGTGATTAGGTACCTCTCACAACAATGCAGAGAAGACAGCTCTTGCTGTCAACGCTCTTAAATCAAGGGTATTCCTTTACTTTTCCAAGTTTACAACAAATCAGACTGATGAGGGGGATATGCATGAGTCTGAGTGTCTTGTGGGAACAGGCTTCTTCAGTCACCTTTTCTGCTTTGGGACAAGAGAGCTTTTTACCCCAGAGGATGACTTCAGCTAGGAATGAGCTGAGATCTCGGTAGGAGCTGCCTCTTTCTGTCCTTGCCTGGGCAGTCAGTGCTGCTTGTGCACACGATGAGCAGCAACACATGATTCAGTCTCAGATGGGGCCAACTTCCAGCAGTGGTGATGGGGCAGGAGGTGGTGCCTGGTGTAACTTTGAGCCTGTTGATTTTTAGAATGCAGTAATAAGCGCTTTTACATCTTCAAAGTGCTTTACAGATACTCTCTCACTTAATCTCCTAGGGAAGGAATATAAGAAAATGATCAGTAACAGATAGCTGAATGATTTAATTTTCTGAAAGAGCTCAAAGCTTAAGGGGAATTAAAGACTTGATGTCAAGCTAAATCAAAACTATGGAAATGAGCTGGATCCTGGATCTATCCAGGGTTCCTAGTAGGCAGAGTGAGTATCACCACTCTACAAATATGGTCCAGGTGTGGAAGCTCTTGCGAGGTGAAAGGGGAGAACTGTACTAAGAGCTGTGCTGAGATCCTCACCTTTGTGAGCTGAGAGCTCGCCTTTCACTGCCAGCAGGACACTGGGGCTGCTACTGCTGCTGCAGGGAAAGCCACCCTCCGTGCAGCCTCTGGCGGTCACGGTTTGAGACCTTCCTTGGGGACAGGGAGCTCCTGGCTGTTTTGCCCTAATCTCGCCTTGCTGGGATCCTGCTCTCCCTGGTAACTGCCCAGCCTTGCCCTGGTGCAGCCCTTTGCGACTGCCGGTGTCACTGTGGTGGGAATAAACGTCACATGAGGGAATAAATCAGAGCTGGGAGCTCCCAAAGCCCAGAAGAATGCACAGTTTAGCAGTTAACACAGTACCTCTCACAAAGATCTTGGCTTGTTTTGTTACATGGGATGCCAGTTGGATGAAAATATTTCTTTTTGGATGGTAGTTACAGAAGAGTAGGAGGACATGAGGTCATAGAAAGCTAAAATCTTTGCAAGAGCCAAGAGCTAGTGTGAATGCACTGCTTTCTTTCAGGATCTTCAGCTATTCTCTGCATGCTTAGAAACACTTTCTCAAGAACCGATTTTGAAGTGGTACAGCACAAGAAAACCATTCCCCCTTCAGCGTGCTGAATACTGATTTACGGCTGGAAGGTTTGGGATTAAAAACACTCATCGCGGTCTGCTTTCACTAGGATGGTTTTTGTTGTCCTTTTTGAATTTAATAATGTGTCAAATTAGGGTTTAAATGCTGTTTCCTCAGCTCTACTCTGGCTTTGATGCTATACAAGACTTACCCGTTCTGTGGTGCTGCTCAGACAGAGGAATGTCCCAAAGGCGTTCTGTAAAGCCGATAATTAGGCAGCGTTAAAGAAGTGACAAGCAGAGGGGTATGTAAACATGGCCAGCATTATATCCGCATCAATACCCCACGTAGTGATGTCAGCGCTGGCACCAGTTAAGGCATGGATGGCTTTATGTCTGGCTGGCCTGCACACCCCAGCCAGACACCAGATAGGCTTTGAAACCCCAGTTTCTGAATTGGGATAAAGCTCTTGGATAAAGTTTTCCATCCCTTGGTAAAGATTTAGTAGGTCAACTCCCAGATGTCAGAGCATGGTTTGGGTGAGAAATCTTCTTTCTTTAACTTAGAGTCCATATCTGCTGGTTATTTTTCTCTTGCTCAAAATCGCTTTAGATTTAACTGGATCTTGAAAATAAACATTATTTTTTTTTTTTCCCGGAGGTTTCTCCTCAAGGTTTACCTGTCTCAAAGCTCCCTCTGTCCTTGCAGGACACGTCAGTGTGCTTTTAGAAGGAGCCCAATGTTTTGCAGAGCGTAGGCCTGTCCTTCACCGGAGAAATCTCAGCACACTGCCTAAAGCCTGCACCCATTTATCACCTGGCCAATACAGACACAAGGGAAGTCTAGACTCAGGTGCAAACTGGCAATAATTTCTGAGCCAAGCTGAGATTTATGTTGTGATGATGGTTCATTAGACTAAATTGCGCCTTTAATGACATCTTTGGATCTTTTTATTGTTTTCAGAGAATAAATTATGGAGACATTCCTGGCTTGTGAACGTTTAGGTAGGCAAATGCATCAACAGATCTTGTCCATTGCTTGAATTACTGGATTACAGATTAATCTATTACATCCGTAAAGACTCGTGGAGACTGGTGTTCAGTGGTCCTCTTGGAGGTGGGCATTGCAAAACACAGGACTATCCAAATGTGTAAGCTGCATGCAGCCTGGAAAGGCTTTGAAAGTGTTGTGTCTGTGCAGTGATCAGCCCATAAACCATTTAGTGATTCACTAAAAAAAAAAAAAAAGCCCACTTCACTCCTAGACCTCCATAAATCTCCAGCTGTTTACATGAGTGGTTTCCTTCTTACTTACAATCAGAACAGCGGTTCAGAGCGGGGCTGGCTGACAGGCAGAGAATTTGAGAATGCCCAGACCAGCCATACAGACAATAAAAGTGATGTACAGTGAGATGCAGGAACTTAAATCCACGTTTATGTGAGATGTTGAAAGGATTCTAAAAAGCTGTCATTGCCACAGTTTGTCTGACCTAGAGCTAAAGGCGTATTCAGAAATGAATCAAACCATACTGAGCTTCAGAGGAACAGCAGATGTGAAGTGTTGCTTGCTCTTCGTTTCCCAGCTATTGGATAAGTGAAAAGTTGAACGAGGAAACAGCAACAAGAGCAAAGTGCAGGCACCCAGCTAACTCATAACATCCAATGCTTTTGATAGCATGATTATAACTGTAATGCTATCGTTTTCTATCCTGTGCAAGCAGTGTGAGGCAAAACAGATGACAACCTGGTGTTCGTTACACTGATCTGAATTCATGTGTGAATTTTACAGATCCTACACTTTTTTTAGGCAGATTGCACGCTGAAATTAAGCAGAATGACCCCGACCGTGACTGGACTTTCTGTAAACATGCTCTGCACACAGCTTTGGGAAAGGTGTCTCGTAATTTTTATCTTTTCTTTCTCTGGGTGGATTCCTTTAGTTGTCATCCTAAAGCAGGACCAGAAGCTCGTGTGTAGGATTTCAGCTGGGGCTCTCCCTGGCCTTTGGCATGACATGGACGTGTATATACCCATAACCCTGTGTAATTGATGAAATTAATTGTAGCCATGATAAATTTACTTCCATAATTAATACCCACATGTGTAATCTGGAAGGAATCAACACAAAGGCAGAATTATATCAGCCTAGTGTTTAAGGCTATTTTTGGAAATTGTATGTTCTGCGTGTAGATATTCTAAGCTGAAAGCAAGACTCAGCCTGCTCTGTTCAGGCTGTGGCTTTGATTTTTCCTTGCTCCCAAGCACAATTACAAGGGCGTCTGTGGTAGCTACACAGAAATTGTTTTGATTCAGGACTTCCTCTTCTTGGCATAAGTTAGGGCCCTGCTCTGACTTAATTACTGAACCATAGCAGAAGTTTCCCTTAAACCAGCAGAGTATTGGACAGAGCACAATTCAGTTCTGTCCTCTTTCTTCTTGCATCTGTCACTGTTTCAAAAGGTCCAGGGGAGGCTGTGATAACAATTCAGAAAAATAAATAAATAAATAAAAATAATCCTCTATCCTTTAGATTTCTAATTTTAATGTTTTCTTTTTCTTCCAGTTTCTTCTCAGTCTTGTTTACTCTTTTCCTTCCTCATTTCATTTAAACTCTATTTTATGTTGAATTAAGTACCAAGCCTTGTAACAGGCAATTTTGTTTGAAAAGAGATAATACCTTTTTTTTTTGTTTTGTTTTTGTAGCAGTCTCTTTCATGTAGGCAAATATTTTCTGAATTGTATTCAGTAATTATCTTGTCTCTGAGTCAAGCAGTGCACTCAAGTAATGCAAATCATTTTCTAGCTAAGATCATATGTTGTTTGAGAGAGAATTCATGGTGTAATCAAAGTAACATTAAAAAGTAACTCAGCTGGTTTAGTGGTTCTGAAAATTTGGCAATGGAGAATTGCTAAGAATGTCAATACTCATTTTGCTATAGTCTGAACTTGCTTGAAATTTGGAATGAAAATCATACTTACTTGAATTTGCAGCACAGAGTAGAAAAGAAGTTTTACTAGAATAAATCTGGGGAGTGTGTGTGGAAAGCTCCTCGTTCTGCAGAGTGGCCCAAGCCACAAAGCACTGAGCAGGGTGCCAGGAGTTTCCCATGGGCACTTAGAGTGAGGGAGGAAGCAGAAATTGGGATGTAAACCAAATGAAAGGTCTGACTGCATCTTAGGGGGTGCTTTTCGCTTCCTGTAGTTATATAGTAGCTATAGGTAAGTTAGTGGTAGTTATATATAAGGCACATTAAATCTTCTCTTCAAAAATTCCACTGTGGAATGGATCTTGGGACTTTCAGTCTGTTTAGGAAAAGAATCTGAGGGAGAGACAGTGGAGGAAGGGTTTTACCCAGCTCAGACTGCTTAGCCACTGGCTGGGACACCTGTGGTTTGTCGTGGTAGTGTTTCCCTTCTGATGCTTGAACACTGCAGATGTGGGAGCCGTAAACTGCAGTCGTGGGCAGAAGTACTGCAGTGGATCTGTCAGGGAAGGGCGTGGGTGGGAAAGTGTTTAGGATGCCCAGGATCCCCATGTGAATCTGCTCCAGGCCCCTTCTCAGATGGAGGGTGGGATGGGCTCTTCATCACTCTGAGAGTGACTGCTGTTCTCCTTGACGACTCAGAGCAGAAATTTAAGCCACACTGAACCTGACCCACATGTTCCTACAGAAGGTTCAAGTTTCAGCAATGAAGTGTTCTCTTACAAAAAAGAATAGAGTTCAGCTGTTGACTTCAGTATGGACAAGATTTCACTTCTAAGTTGCCTTTAAATCTTTGGCCCTTGGCTGCAGCTCATTTCTCTTACAAATCCCTGAGGTCCGGATTCAACAGCACGGTAAATCCAGCTTAAGGGCTCCTCGTGTCGGATCAGAAAAGTCGTGACACACAGCACTGATCCAAAGGAAGCAAACCTGCCTTTTCAAATGTATTGAGAAGTGATGACAAATTCACGTTGGACCAGAGGTCTCACTCCCAGGTGGAGCATCTTCTGCCACTACTGCTCTAACTCCTTTACTCCATCAGAAATCGTCCGTCCTCTTCTAGGCTGCAGGAAATTAGCACAAACGCTGCGTTCTGCCCTCCAGCTAATTCAACAGAAATGCAACCGCGAGCCAATGTCTGATCCACATCAAACGTGTAATCCCTGCAGATCAGCCGTGCAGAGCTCTGCTATTAATGACCGCAGAACCAGAGCACCAGCCCAGAAGCGTGGGAAGATGCTGGAGAAAAGAAGCAGTGCTTCCTGAGAGGCTCTCCAGGTGGTCAGTTCTCCTGGTCTTTTCAGCAGGGAACGGAGCAAAGCTGTGCAGGCAAATGCTGTGAAGAATTCTTCCTTTAGCACTGGGAAGATTGAAGAGTCGAAGGAGATGCTGCCAAACAAAAAGCAGCTGTGAAGCATCAGCTTAGTGGCTGTGGTGGAGAACTAGTCACCTTTGCTCCATCACATGAAGATTTCCTAAGGTGGCCCAGTCCCACTGCTTGCTGGTAGCGAAAAAAAATCTTCACAAGTGTCTGAAGCAGTCAGGCCTGGAATAGCCTGAATGCTTTCTCACAGCAAGGAGAAGCCTGGCAAATTGAGTGGTCGATGTAATAAATTCCTTCCTTTGAATAATGGCAGCTGATTTTAAGGGAATAAATTATACTTTCAAGTAAAGCACGTGGCAGTTCCAAACTAAGTTGCTACTGAGAAAAACGTTGACCTCTGATTGCAAATTTGCTGAATTTTGTGTGTGTGTGTGTGTGTGGCCCAAAGCCATCTGTGCACTCACTTCCCATAGACGAACAAGAAAACTTTTCTCTGAGGTGTGGTACTGAAGTTTTATTGCCCATTTTCACATGGGCATTTTGACTCAGTTTGACGCTTCCTTGGGTGACACAGGTGCCAGCCAAGCATTTCATGCTAACTGGGGATATTTCTGTGTGGTCCCCAGACCACGCTGCTAGATCTTCATGATGATAGGAGTGTTTTGTTCTGCTTCAAAGCAAAAACTGCAGTCAGATGGTTACTATTGTTGACTTTTTTTAAATATGAAAAAAAAAATCTCTAAATAGAACAAAAGTGTGTAAGGAAAGTCACTAGTTCAATTACTAGTCCGTTACTAGGTCGTTAGTCCATAAAAATCAGAGAACTCCTGGAGTGGATGGGCTGCTGGTGCTAAAATGGAATCAGAGAGACAGAAGTAAAGAGGTTGATGCCTGAGTGTGTAAAGTGATCGTTACCAAAATTTGTTTCCTATTTTAAGGAAATGACCGCTGTGTATAAGCAATACAAATGGATGAGATTGTCAGGGCAGAAAGGTTGCAGAATGTTCTGCTGGTTAAGGTTCTAATCAGCAGTGAGGTTCTGTTGTGTTCAGTGTTACATAAATACATAATAGGATGCAGGATTTCTCCTACCCTGGAGAAATGATATTGTGAAAAACAAGACTCAGGCAGGAGAGGGACAGAGGCATAGAAAGGGAAAGCAGTGTGCCCCAAGTCGGACAACAGCGAAGTGGCAGAAGCAAAAATAGAGTTGGAGCCTGCTCCTTCCCACACTGCGGTGATGGGATCTCACCCCCTCCTTTGACCGATTGTTGTGAAATAAATCATTGTTTGCGGAAATAAGACGTGCTGCTCCCGTACTTAGTGGCAAAGTAGCTCATGGCAGAGGTTTCAGTCATCTTTGAGCTGTCGGTTTCTATTAGAAGTGTGGTCCCTGCTGAGAGAATTTAAGACCAGTAACATCAGTGTTGCTTTTCTCAGTAGTGCTTCATGGATCCGTTCGAAGTAGTCCATGGAATCCCAGTTGTCTGCAAATTAAAGTGTGAAAGCCTGTGTTTTCTAATACTCTTTATACTGTCTTGGTCTTCAGTATTTTTTGAATATTTACGCTATGTACCAACAGCTGCAGAAATTCTGAGCCACCCCATTTCTTGTCAACGCCTTTTAACTAAAGTAAATGGAATAACTGAAATTTTAATGGTGGGTGAAAACTGTGGAAGTGAATTAAAATGAGGGTTCCTACAACAGCTCGAGCATGTAGAATCACAATTCCATCCAAGTTGATTTTAATTCCTATGAAACCCAGAGCCACTAAGAGGCACATGTTACCAGCAGACTGGGAGATCTCCAGACTAGTCTCTGTTCAATAGCGAAAACATTTACAATTGTACCCAGGAATCAATATTTTAGAAATCTCCCTGGAGATAATTGCCATGGCAATTCAACAATGCCTGGTACGTGAAACACATTCATGTTAATCCCACTAATATGTCCAAATGCCCCTTTCCCAATCATGCAATGTGCTACAAAAAGAAAAAAAATATTGCATGCTGGATTAGGTTTCCAATTTCTAGCAGAGCAGTCAGATGTTGACAGATGTTTTTTCCTGTTGGAAAGAAACATAAACCAGAATAGGAAAGCTGAACTGATCAAAACTGAGTCCTTTTCAAAGTGAAAAATAGAACCATTACCGGATGCAAGAGATAAATTTTCCTGTGGGACAGAAATTCCCTGGAACGTGCTGATTCTACAAAACCAAAACACCCAGCACCCTGCAATGAGTCAATTCAATTTAGCATTGAAGAAAATGGAACAAAACAGAAAATAAGTTGGTTTGTTTTCATTTTTTTTTCTAATTCATTTCTCAAAGAAATAACTTTAAAAGACATGTCACTGAAAAGACACAATTTCTACATCTTGTACACTGCGGGTTATATTGCAGTCAAGGGGTTTGGACACACGAGGTACAGCAGTAGACGGGATTGTCTGTTAAACTGGAGCAGGTTCCTCTGTTACTTACCCGTGCTGTTACCTTCAAGGAATGCAGGGAGACAGACCAAATGGCTGAAGCACAAGCCCCAAGTTCTTGTTGTGTCTTTTTAGTAGACAAAATAAGTTGAAACTACCCTCAGATAGGTCTGAGTAAGGGCAAGGACGTGACGGGGTCAGTGGCAAGGATGTGGAAAAAAATTGCCATCATCATACATCACACACCACAGCTGCGCCTCTGTACTTGTGTTTGGGGCAGATAGGCTGGAGCCCTGTCTCCTGCAGTAATAAGAAAGGGACCAGCATGATAAAAAAAGGAGTTTGCCACATTGAACTTCTCTGATGCTGTTTCTTTTGAAAAGGATCATAGAGCATTGCCTAATTTCCATGTTTGTAGAAAAATGTGTCTTAAAGAGACTCTTATTAAATGGCTCCTGCTGGGCTTGAGTCACAGAGCTGGGTTATTTGAGCGCTCCAGAGTGCTGAAAATAGAAGAGAGAAAAGGCTTCAGTGAGGGAGAAAATGCATGCCTGGTAATAAATGTTAATGTGAATTTTCCTGGAATGATGGGCACACCGAGAATTGTGGCTAGTGAATTATTTTCTCACTAGCAATCTTCTAGACAGCTCCTAACAGTCTCCTCACTCACCTCATCCTCAAGGGTGCATGTGGAGCTGCTGCCAGCACTGCCCAGTACTTTATCACTGGTCTGGGGCTGTAGAAGGGAGAGAGCTGTCGAGTAAACGGCCACCGTCTCCGTGGGACAGGAGATAATTCAGGGCTCTGATCAGACTGCGTGTTGTTAACTGCTCCTGAAGCAGAGCGATGGTTTGCTCTGGATGAACTGTATTGAGAGCTTTGGGGTTTTTTTGTGTGTGCATCTTCAGCAGTCTGGGGAAATGAACTGGCCATATCAGTGTTCAAACAGATTAAGCCAGGCACTGAAGTTAGAGAAAATCAGCAATGTAGAAGCTCTGACTGTGTCCTCTGAATTCAGCTACCTCCATCTGCTGATCCAGGAGTAACCTGAAGGAAATGAAAAATAAACAGGAAAGTGATCCAGTCTGTGGACCTCTGTGATGTCTGGTGGGAAGGAAGTGTAGGACTTCTGTGTGTCCTCTCCTTTACCATCAGGTAGCAGAGGTTTGGAAAATGTTGCTCTCCTTTAAAGCCCTTCCCAGGGGCATTGCAAAGATCTGTGATGAAAGAAATAAATCATTTCATCACTTGTACATTCTTAAGTTAGCCTGAAAATCTACTTCTGCGTGTGGGATGCTTCACAAAGACCTGCGCCAAAGAGCTGGTTACAGCTATGGGGGAAATCACATCAGCGGGGACGAACCACCGTCGGTGTTGAGCTGCTCCTCGAGTCAGCATGAAGCCGTGTCACTGTCAGGACAGCGCGAACGTGCGGCAGCGATGGAGCTGTCAGACGCGGAGCACGGCAGTGCATGCCTTGTGGTGGTTGTTCCTTCCTGAGCTCATGGAGTAGAGCACCTTGGCTCTCCAGTCTTGCTGAGAGAGACCGTTTAGACTGAACAGACACCCAGCGAGGAGCCCAGCCTCCAGCCATCTGTATTGTGGCACTCTCTGCTTGAAAACCAGGTCGGGACACCCGGCCCCACGCTCTCACTTTTAGCCAGCGTAGAGGGGAATGTGTGCTTGGTGCCCTGTGCGATTGGTTTCTTATGGCGAAACCGAATGTACCTTCTGGTGTGAGCAGAGCTAGAGGAGAGATAATGTTACTTCTGAATCAAATTATCCTTCCTTTTCATACTTAATTAAGAACACAGTCTTGCTAGAGGCTGGAAAGCTTTGGCTTCAGTTTACAGGCACATTGTATCTGTCTGCCTGCCTGTCCAAAATTTTTATCCTTACGTGTTACAGAGATCTCTGTGTCTGATCGTATAAAAACTGATGGTAAAAAGCTTGTGGGTTGCAGCTGAGCCAGAGCCAGTAGGTGCTGATCTTACCTCGACAGTGTTCTCTGGCAGATGTAGCTCAGCAATAATTCATGCAGTTGAATCCAACCTAAAGCTATGAATGCATGATAAGAAATCACAGCCCTGAGTCTGTTTTGGTCTCTTCCACTTCACCCAAAGGAAGTGAAAGTAGTGCCAGGTGACCTGTAACAAAAGATCTTTGTCATTTCTTCTGTACTCCATTGCTGAAATGAAGCACAGTGAGAGGTAACACAGAACCCCACTACTAGTTGTAAGACACTTTCTTTGGAGATGCTTTTACCACACCACATTTGTAACTCTTGGAATGTAATCTGGATCAGAAAATGTGATGAATGGAAAAAGCTTCTTGTTCTGTCAAAGAGGGCAGCAAGTTATAATCTCAGTGCTGGGGTAACCAGCCGAGCTTGTGTCAGATGGCGCAAGGAGAGCAGACTGCATGAAGGAATCGTGGAAGTGTGTGCAGCAGCCTGTGGGATGTCCAGCCCCAGGGGGACTGCAGGTATACAACAGGACTGCTAAGAGCTCAGCAGTTCTGATTCTGGAAGGTTCTGGAGGTTCCTGGGTGGGTCAGAGTGCTCTCAGCTCCCCCAGGTCTTTCCAGGGCCCCCTGGAGGTGTTTCCTGAATCCATCTTGTACAACAAACCATGACCAAGCTGCTGAATCAGGAGCTGTCAGGTCCTTTCTGAATTGGTCAGTGAATGGTCTGAATGTAAGCTGTGGATGAGTCCTTCCCCGTGTCTTGAAACAGAGTGGAAGGTGAAATCTGGCTGTGGATTCAGACATCAAATGTCAGGCCTGTGATTTGTTCTGGTCTGTCGTGCTTGTAACAGGAAAAGTCCTCTGCCTAATGAGAAAGTGGACTCTGTTCCTATTCCAGCTCCCATATCCCTGATTCAATCTAAACCACATTTCCCTCACAAAGAACCTTTCAAAAGCAAAGAATTTCAAAAATTACTGCTATGAATGGCCCAAGAAACCTACATTGTAAAGAAGTCCCCAGATGATCTATCGCCGCTGCACATTTGGTTGTTAGCCTGGGTTCCTTGGTCCAGCAGCGGGTCAATTTTCACACACATACAAAAAGACCTTTTGTTGTCCTAAGTATGTGTGAGTCTTATGGAATCCTTTTAGAAAAGAAACATCTTTGGTTTCAAAGTGTAACATTCCAGAATCTGTTGCTTTGAAAACATCTTTGTCTCTAACATGTTTCTTATTAGGAACATGTATTCCCAGCCTAAAATTAGTACCAGTTTTCAGGAAGGACTCAAGCGTGTTCTTGCCTCAACATCTGTTGATATAAATAATGTAGTAAAATGTGAATTCAAAACAATATTTGTGAGTGTCTGAGAAGATAACTCATAACAAGGTAGCAATTTCAACCACATTCTTGTACATGCAGAGCTGTACTCAGTTCAAATACTAAACCCTTAATAAAGGAGGAACAAAATTATTGCTGGGTCACAACCACAGATCAGTTTTACAAGTTGCAAGCAAATAAAAGAGAGAAATGGCAGACTGGCATGGAAGTGCCACCAGGGAGCAACCCTGGGACCAGTTAATCTTGGAAGGGAAGTTCACAGAGCGAGCTGTTTTGTTGTTGCGATTTACATTGCCAATAAAGCTAAGCACTGGGAGAGCTTTGGCCTGTGTGGGGTGTCTGCAGGCTGGTGAATGCAAAGTGTGGACTTTCTCCACCAACCAGATTTTAAAAACCAGATTTTAAAAAACATCCTTGAAGAATGAAAGGCTATAAGCTCAGCATCAATAAGGCATTAGGGATAATTGCATTAATAGAACATAATTAATTGGCAGTTGCCTAACCGGACTCCTGAACTTTAGTTTAAGCTCTAGCCATTACAATTGTGCACAGGGTTTGCAAAATAGCTGATGAGCAGCCTCTTCCCTTCTCCTTGCTTGCTGCATTAAGTGATCAGTAAGAAACACTCCTTCTGTCTGCAAAAAGAGAGGCTGACTTGCTGGGAGCAGTTTAAATGCTCGAACGGAAAAGGTGGAAACTCGAGCACGTTGCACTTCCAGTTTCAGAGCGCTGTGCCCTTCTGCCTGGTGTGACGGGACCCAAACGCGGTGCCTGTAGCAAGAGCGCACCCAGAACCTCTCCCTGGCTCTGCAAGCACCATCTGGGGCTGCATCTCTGCTTTGTGTGAAGTGGCTTTGTGTGTTCTTGCTGTTTATTTTGTTTATTTTTCAGTTCCTTTTAATCTGCTGGGAGGAAAACCCAGCGCTCTGCAAGCTGGCTTAGGGGCAGCAGTCTGGGGTGGCAGCAGGTCCTGCCCCGTGTTTTAATCTGCCCTTACATTCCTATTGGAGCTCATTCCCTGCACATCATTCAGACTCTCTTGTTATAGTTTGGTCCAACATGCACTAAAACCAAACTTTCTTGGTTTCTTGCCTCGTTCAGATTTAAGATGATGAACTTGTGCTGGTTTAATTTAATTCCACATCAGTTCTTAAATTTTTTTTCCCACTGGGACGCTTCAGCTTTTCTGGCTGTGCTGAAAGTAGCATTTGGCATCAGTCACAAACCCTTCTTCAGACAACTTAATCTATCAAAATGGTGCTGAAAGGAAAAAGGAGCACGACTGAAAACAAAGGCTTGCGTATCTCTAATCTGAGTCTGAGAACCCTGTGGCTATGAGAGACAAGCCTTGTCTTCGGGCCCAGCTGGGACACTTCAGGACATCGCTATTTCCACTGTTTGCTCTGTGCCTGCGCTTGGTCTAGAGTGACGCTGGCTCGTTTGTGCCCCGTGGCTGCAAAGGCACGAGAGTTCAGTGAAGGTGCTCTTTGAATCAGTTTCTGTGCCATTGGACCTCAGACAGTGAGGGTGCTTGGAGTTTAAGTTCAGAAGTGTACGCTGGATCAATGTAATCACCTGTGCACAACAGGTGACTGTGTTTGCCCTGTTTGTTGAGACAATAATTCGTGTTTCACTCAGTCATCTGTTCCAGAAAGTGAGTGCTCTTGCTTCGTGCAGCAGGAGAAATGATGGATCAACCAATTGCCCTGGCTGGCTCTTCCAGCAGTTAATCACCTCCGCTTAAAAACCACGTGCCTAGTTTGTTCGATTGGTCTGCCTTCATCCTTTAGCCACTGGTCCCCGTTATGTCGTGCTGTGCTCAACTACAAGGCACCAGCTCGGGCCCAGAAAAGCATCATCTTCTCTCTTCACCCCCAGCACCAGGTAGCACGGGTCGCATTTATGTCACTTGCTGCCCCGTCACAGTGGGGTTTGTTAGCTGGATAAAATTGTCAGCTGAACCTCCCCGTGTCCTGGTTTCATGGCTCTTCTGGGAATTGTGCTATCTCACTGCTTGCAGTGAAGTCACCAGCTGGGGCCAAAATGTGCTCAATTTATGGCTCACTCCTCCATGCACTCGTGTAATAATCCTCAGATAAACTGATCAAGAGATTGTGCTGCTTAAAGACAGTGTTTATCTTTCCAAGCACTTAAGGCATTAAGTATCAGTATGAGAGGAAAACGAAATGTTGGCGGGGAGTTCTCAGAAGCAAACATGAACAGGAACATTGAGAGGTTCGAGGCAAGAAGGGCCAGCCATCAGATTTATTGTTTCATCTGACGGGTTCAAGCTTTTAAATACGCATGATGAAAATAAATCTTCCAGTGTTTGTGATGAGAGATGTAGTTCCCCGTACGGGTTGCGGCTGAGACTCTCTATCAGATCGCTCCACATTTGCATGTGTTATCCAGGTAGCAGTGTGATTCTGGAAGCATGAGGATTCTCCACAAAGTTTGCCTGTTGGAAGGATGACACAGCTAAATGCAAGGTGCTTCCTGGAAAACAGCTTAAAGGAAAAAGGAAGGGCTTGTTTCTGACTTTGTTTTTTTTTTTTTTTTTTTTTTTGTGGATGTCTGAAATGTTTTTCATTAACCCTGTAATTCCACCTGAACTGAAGGTGCTTGTAAAAAAACAGTCAAAACGTTTTCAGATAGAATATTATATCTGATGACATCCGGATATTCAGAACAGCTGCTTTTCCACAGAGTACAGTGAATATTGGTACATTGTTAAAAAAAAATCTTAAACCGTTTCATTATATCATCACTTTAGATGTGGAAAACAGCACAGTGCTCCTCTCTATTCTTCCTAGTTATTACCAAATGCTTTTAATGGAATATGAATGATAGAGTAGTTGGTCACTTCATAACATAAATATAATTTTATGGCAAAGAGTTATTCTTTAAAGAAATACTAGCAATTTTTACTTATTTTTTAAAAGTTTTTTGCAGGATTTCTGCTCACAAGAATTGTAACAGCTTTTGTTTTCAGTTTGGTTTGCAACACAGAAAACTGAAACATTGACATTTTGGGCTTAGTGCACCTTTCGCGTTGTCTGGTATGACAGCTCGCCCTTTGTCGTCGTGTTCTAGAGGGACATGAGCTACGAATTCAGACTTCGTCACGTTTTCAGTCTTTTCTGAGCCATGCATTCTGTAGCCTGTCTTGGTGTAACAGTTTCCCCACATGAAACTCTTCGTGGTGTGTAATGGCCTGCACACCAATGCGAGGACATCTCTGAGACCTGTTTGGTTTCTGGTTTTGGCCAAACATTTCTTCCCATGAACACCAACGTCAGAGTTAACTTCAGCGGGACAAGATCCAACCCTTATTATATTTAAAACATGTCCCCAATATACCGACTGGAGTCTTGCCCTGGCTGTAATAAAACCTTGCTTAAACTGCTGAAGGGTTCAGCTGCTGCCTCGGACAGCTGCATTGCTGTAATTTGCCAATAGGATGCATTACACCCTGATTACGGTTTCTGCCGAGTGATAAGCCAAAATTACAAGGCAGAAATGTGGCTAATCATGATAAAGGAGATAAGTCCATTCATCTACTGCCCGCATTTAATATTTGCGGAACAGATGCTGTTTGTTCCCCTTCAGCTGTATTTACATGGAAATGCGGTTTCTTTCTGGAGATGTCTTAAGGTTAATGAAAAACCTTATTGGGCATTTTGATGGTGGGGGAAGGTGAAATATCTTGGAAGGTTTCTCTTTGTTTCCCAGCCCTGACAAACTCACACAAATCAGTCGGTCCTGGTGAGCAAAGCGAGCTTTCCAGGCCAGAAACAGATGTCTGGGAAAGCTGAGGAGGTGTGCCTTTAACATATGGATTGCCAGCAGCAGTGCAAAACACTGCAGGAAAGGCTGTGCCCTACAGGAATTAAGACCCCAGTGGGTTGTGAATGGTCTTTTATAGCATTTATTCCCACTGAGTTCACCGTGCTGCAATTAAAGCATCTCTTTCAGCGTTTTGCCTCACTTGGCCGTAAAGCCTAGCCTTAGTTCAGGACTTCATTAGCACCTTGTCCCCATTATGCACAAACAAGATCCCCAAAGTGTGAGATTTCGGGGTGGAAGGGGTCTCACTTCGTAGCTCAGTAGGTGGGTGTTATTATATTCCACTTCCACAAACCCATGGGGAAATCCCCCAGCTCCCTGCTCTCAGCTCTGTGCTTGGGGACAGCCGGGGTGCTAGCAGCAGGCGGAGTCGCGGCCACCAGGGCAGGAGCTGCTGCCATCACGCCTGGAACGCAGCTCCCAGCTCCTGCACTGAGGGCCACCAAACAATGTGGCTTCTGTGCTGCGTCACGGAGGGCCGAGCCGAGCCGGGCTCACGCTGGGACGCACAAAATATCTCAAAATATCTCCCAGCTCCACTTGCCCCTCTCTGCGGCTCCTCCGGGGCTGCTAAACACCCGCAAGGTCTCAAGCTGAGAGATTAGCTCGCCCCAGGGGGCCGTGGCGCAGAGCCTGCTTAACACCAGCCCGTAATCTGGCGTGATGCACTCTTTGGGACAGCGCTCTATAAAAACACAGGCAAAGCACTCTGTTTGGTTCCCACCGGCCAGTTTCCACGGGGCTGCCTGCTTCAGCTGTTTTCTGTCCCAGCCCCACTGCTCCTCAGGGGGAGGATTTTCCCTCTCCGTACTGCAGCCAGCCCTGACTCACAGCAGCTGTGCTGTCACCCGTGCTCAAGCCACGACTTTGCCCCTTTTTCTGTCTGATGGCCACCACGTCCTCCTAAACCCCTCAGGGGGCCACCTATTGACCCCCGTCCCTTACCACCATCTGCCCGTATGGAGGAAAAGCCCCTGACGTGGGTCTGCTGAAACGAAGTCATCTGCCACGTCTGACTCTGTGTTAATCAAGGAGATGCAGGAGGATATTTTGCTCAGCTCTGTTGCTCCTTCCCTGCTAAAAGTGGATGCTGCCTTGTATCTGTAATGGGGGGGGTGGGGAGGAGGATAGAAAATCCTTTGGCGATGCCAAATCTGAAGCAGCCGGAGCTGTTTCAGTCTGTTCCCTGCCAGACGCGGCCCTGGTGCTGTCGCTGCTGCTCACGCTGTGCCGGAGGCACCCCGGGCCCCGAGCCCTGGCATATGGCACAGCCCCGAGCAAAGCGGGTCTTTAGAGCCTGATGGGGGGCTGGTAAGGGAAAAATGGGCTTTAAATGCTAAATGGAGGCAAAACAGGACGCTTTGAGTTAAAAAATGAAAAGACAGATCCATGTCTTATAGGGTCGTTAACGTAACCTCCAGGATGCAGCGTTATCAGCACAGCTCTGATAAGGGGAGGAATGTACGCATGCACAGGCCGGCTCCTGGGTGTGCTGTGGGGCCCTGCAGCACACGGGCTGCTATTTCTGCTCCGTCCCATGGTGGAAGGCCCCTTCCTAAACAAGGCTATTGTGCTCCAGGAACAATAGTCCAGTCTGGCTTATAGTAATCTTGATGAAACACCCTGAGACCTCCTGAGGAAATGAATTACAGAAAAGAAAAAAAAAAAAAAAAAGGAACTATTGACTNACTCCCACTGTGTCTGCACCACTCTGGTTGCAAAATACACTCCATAATGAAGTCCCTGATACATCCGGTCACAGTATCAGCCGCTTCCAGACAGTCAGCAGCACCCGTGTGCTGTGAAGGGCGATTCTGAAGGGGCAGTCCCACACAGGGACGACTTCCAGTTTGTGTTGCGTTACTGTGACACGCCAAGCGTGAGATCCCAAATGCCCCACAAGTAACTGGTGTTGCACTCTTACTCCTTGTGTCCCACTCTTTCTTCTGCTCAATTTTTTGTCAATTGTTTCTTGCATTTCATTATTAACAAGGAAGGGTAATGCATGCAGGCGCTGCAGGGTGGGTGCTTTTCCAGCCAGGCAAGAGCAGACCCCAGAGACAGGTCTCAGCCTGCAGAGGAGGTTGTGAGTTACAGCAGCCCCTGTGCCTTGCTGAGCTGCTCCTGTGGCAGACGGGGAAGGGTTTGACTTGCTACCAATAGTCACTCTCTTGAGGGAAGTAAAAAACATTTGGTGGTGATGAAGTATAATCAACATTTTATAAACAAAGCCATTTAATTTCTAGTTCAGATTACTCTTACAGGAATCGTGAGCAGGGAGGGAGGGAGATGTCTGACTCTTGAAAGACATTTTGCCCCACATACTCCAAAGCAGTCATCTGGGATCCATGCTCATCAGGGCTGGGTGTGTCCAGCCCATTCTTTGCGACAAAGCTCATCTTGTGTTTGTAGATTAGACAAGTAGAAAATCACTCGTTCTCTGTTGTATCATTCATTAGGCCTGTTTTTTTTCCACAAGGATTTGCCCTGATCTCCTATCACAAACAAAGAATTCCTCGTTTCATCTTCCTCATTTTTCCTTTTGCATCTAATGTGAATTATGCAATCCCTGTGTGAGCAGCTGGGAGCTCAGTGTTCCTGTGGTCAGAATGGGACCGCGTGTGCCGGAACATCACAGTGCTGGTGCAAAGAGGGAATGTGGGATCTGTAGGATTCCAATCCTGTAGGAGTGCTGTGAACACCCCTTGCAGAGTGAGGGGGCAGCCCAAGGCAGGGGCAGGCTGTGTGCCTCCCCTCCCAGCCCAGCCAGCACTGGGGGGTCAGCCCTGGGCATGGGGGTGGATGGCTCTGACAGAGAAGACAAATCTTTAGGAAATATTTAGGTCTTAGTCATACCCCAAAAGCTGTCACTTACAGGTTTATTGTGGTCACTGAACCCATAAGGCAAAGCCTCAGAGTGTCTCAGCCTCTCTGCAAAGCTCTTTCCCTTTCATTATGCCTCTCTTGCTGTCAGCCCTGTTAAAATAACCTTTATTTTCCCCCTTTCAGGGCAAATTTTAATAAGTTTAGTCCCAGAATGGTAATGCCCTATGTAAGCCTGTGCAGGAGACTTCCCAGCTTCACTCCGAAAGTGTTGCTCTTGCTCCCAAATCCGCTCCTGACCTCTCTACACTTACTTTACGTGAGTATGAAATTCTCTTTGACCTAATTACAATCCCCACTTGGCATTTTGGTCCTGGAATCTTAGACACAGAGCTGCTGAACAAAAAGTGTGTCAGATGCACTGTGGTCACCTCTGCNCCCCCCAAAAAAAATTCTGGGGAGTTTAAAGAAAAAAAAAAAAAAAAAAAAAAAAAAGAAGCCATACAAAGAAGCCCCCCAAACCAGCAGTGTGGTACCAAACAAACTGTGCCCAGCTTGTCTCTGAGCCTCTGCTGTTGGATGTTTCAGCTCGACTGGGACTGAGCTGCCCTGCTCCATCCCTCGGTCACAGCTGCAGGGTGGGTCACCGCCTGACGGCCCCAGATCGCTGAGGGTGTTGGCTTTAACTGCAAAGAGGGGGTCACAGGCAGAGAAGGCTGCTAGGATTCAGCGGCTGCGATGTTTGCAGACATTTTAAAAGGAAATCTATGCATTTCAGTTTCACCTCCTGAGCCCCAGCATTAGGAAAGTCAAATACAAACCCAGATGTGCGCAAAATAGTGAACAATGTCCAGACGTTTCCAAGCCCCCCAGTTTACTGTGCCATGATACCTCCAAAAACAACAAAACCCCCACGTTCGGATCAGGTTGGATCTTACTTTTAAGAGGGAGGGGTAGAGATGCAGCACGTAGCATAGCAACTGTCAAGCAATGTTTAAGGCAAATTTATTCCCATTTATTAAGAGATGAAGGTTTTTTCTGTTTGTTCGCTTTGTTTTTTAGGCTGCTAGATAACATCTGAGCTGGACATTTAAGCTTAGACAATTTAATCGAAGTTGGAGTGCACTCAACTCAAGTTGACCTGAGCCTAGATCAGCAAAAAAAAATTACTCTCCAAAATATCAGTGAGAACAAATTAAAGAAAAAAAGAACAGAACTGATGTTCACAACTCCTCCAAAGCTTTCTCCCCTCAGAGACCAGGTTGAGCCCAACTAAAACAAACACACATGCATGCAGACGGAGAAGGACACAATGGCAAGCTGCTACGAGCACAGGGCTGAACATGGACCAAAGCAGAGCGAAACCTAAATTCCACAGATGCGAGAACACGGACAGAGTTGATGAGTAAAAAAAATGGGGGAAAAAAAACAGAACCCCAGGGAGGGATGTTTGATGAGATGGAATGGAAAACAGAAGTCCGCTGTATGCAGAGAAAGGGAGTTCTTAGGTGCACACACAGAAAGCTGGGGTCTCAGCTGCCTCATCTCTCGGCTGTGTTAGTTTGCTGTGCCTTCCCCCTCCCTTCCAGATCCAGGTGACGGTGCCAGGAGGTTCCTGCGGTTACTCAGTCTGTGCATCGTAATTAGCCCCGCCTGCCTTCTTCAGCTCATTCTTGATGTAATCCTCATCCAGCTCTTTGTGGTCGCTGATCACAAATTCTTTGGCAAAGTTCTGCAAGAGGTAAAGAGAAAGCCTGTTAACAAAGAGGATGGTTGTCCAAGGACTTGTACAAAGAGGAGTCATCCTGGAGCAATTTTATGTGTCTGCTTCCACAGGCACTGCCTGCCAGAGCTGATCCTGCCCTGTGCAGCAGCTCTTCCTCGCGATAAGTGCACAGCTAGGCTAGGTCACGTTTCCTAAGTGGTGTGGAAAGTAAAAAACTCAAACCTGGCACAAACCTTCAGCGTGGTCCTGCGTAAGTCACCAGTCCTGTTGGTGCCCCAGCCCTTTTTAGGAGCTCTCCTCAAAAAAGGAAAAAAAAACAGCCCTACAGCACACTGCATACCCCTGAGCGGGAGGGAGGATGCTTTGGCTAAAGACAGAGCAGCACGCAGATGGCACCAGGAGCACATTAAGTCTACTTCAGTAGATTTACTGACCTCTCCTTTGAACTACCTAACTCACATCATGGCCAAAACCAAGATACTGTCCTAGAAAGGCTTTGTTAATAGGCTCCAGAGTGCTCTGTGGTCTAATGATCCCCCGTGACCTTTCAGGACACGCTCTGTTAATGCGCTGTGCGCTGCAGGGCAGCTAGCGAGCTGCTCCAAGGCTCCTCGCAGCTTCTGTGAGCCGGGCGCGCCCTAGGCAGCATGCTGCAATGTGAGGTGGTGAGCAGGGAAAAACCTTTCCCGAAACCGTGAGCGGGATCGCACAGTGCCTGCAGCAGAGGGGGTTTCTAATTGCTTTCAGACTCCAAGCCACGGGAGAGCTCTTTATTTGGCAGCATCTCAAGGGTCTCAGTTTGGGATCGGGTAAAGGAGGGGGTGGAGGAGGATGCAGCTTGGAAGAGCCTCAGCGTCTCTTTCATGGGTGGAAAAATGGAAGGGAAAGCAGAACAGCTCCCTCCCCCTGCCAGTCTCCTGTGCTGATCCTGTTTCACACTATAGGAAATCCTCACTGCTGAAGGGCCGCTTAGAGGGGAAAAAAAAAAAAAATGTTATAGCAGCTAGGAGAAGCTGTGTCTGCTCTGCTTCAGCTTATGTTTGGCTTTTCTGGTGAGAGGACAGACAGACGTTACAGGCATTCTTAGCAGAGCTCAGGGAAACACAGGTTACCTGGGACTGTGTGACTCCAGTGCTAGTCCATGCCTTAGCAACTGGGTCAGGCCCATAACACCATTTCTGAGAGGGACTCCGTGATAAAGGTGTGTATTCTATAACTGCAGGGAGGGTTTCCTTCAAAGCCCAGTCTGCAGAGTCAAGCTTCACCCAAAATGAAAACTGCAAGTCTGCTCCTGAGTAACAGAGGGGAACTACGTTCTGTGTGCCACCAGCAACTGTAGTTAGCCAGATGTCTCCTCAGCTAGGCGGTTATCCAGCCACTACTCCGTGCCAATGCCACCAAGACGCCTTGCAAGGCTGGAACAGCTTCCCCTAGCAGTTGGCCAGATGGGTTATGTTCCCAGCACTCTTAAATATCCTCTTAGCTGGCTGGACCTCCTCTTGTGCCAGATTTGTACCCTGGCAGAGCAATCTGGGTCACTGCTGTAAATAACCCTCGCTCATCCGTTCCCATTGGCAGGTGCTGTAAGGGCTCCTTTGGTTCTTCGCACTGACTCTTACCCACCACAACGTCCCGTCAAGCCTGGCCCAAGGGAGAAGGGGTCTGGGATGAGTTTGCTGCCTGGGGCTCTGATTTCTGTATCCTTCTTGACCTTTCTGCAGCCATAGCCTCGCTCATTGCCCTGAACTCTCTGAGCTGTCCAGGGTTGAGCTTTGTAAGGATTTGTTCGGGGCACAAATCAGAAGATGAAGGGAAGCATATAAACATTTTAAGGCAGTTGAAAGCATCTGGTGCCTCCTGTGTCGTTGGGGCAGGAAGACAGCAGAGCCTGTGGCTCTCAGATCAGGAGACTGGGCACTGATGATCGACAGCAGCACTTTTCAGCCAAGGGCCATCTTATCCAGAGTTCACTCTTATTTTTTGTCTCGGCTGAAACTGGCAGAATATAAAACTACTCCCAGCTGATTTAACTGGGTCTGAAGTTAGCTGAGCCAGGCAGTGGTGACTGTCATCCCCAGTTATAAATAACTGATCGTAGCGAACTGGCTGCTACGAAGCACCAGGAAAGATTGGAGCTTCAAGTGGCTAACGGCAAGGCCAGCAGGCACACAACTTTTCTGCTCTACCGCCAGATTTTCCTCATGCCCTTAAGAGCCTCTTTCTCTCAGGGGTGGGGAAAGTCTCTGGTTTCTCTTCTCTCACACACGCTGTTATCTACTGCCTTTCAAACGAATTGCAGAATGCTTACAGCTGCCTAAGGCACAGTGCATAACTCTGATGCTTGAGCCATTACTTCGCTGACACGCATCTTCATTTTACCTCCTCCACTTCCTTTTCTCTTCTCCTCCCCCTGTCCCCAAGCTTTTTACAACCACAGCAAGCCCTGAGTGAATCCTAGCCTTTGTATTCACCAGCAGCCTGGGATAACAAAAACAATGATGCCATTTATCACTCTCACGACACAACAGTAACCAGAGTGCTTTGCTTTGCCTCTTAAATCATTGAATAAGACATAAAAAGTAAGGTTTACACACGGATCCTCAATATGCCAACCTAGCACATCCTTCACTTTCTGCCTGAGCAGCAGAGGGTCACAACTTTGCAATCCAGTCCGCTCTGACAACCCACATGTGGCACTGTGGAGAGAAAGGGCTCCAGCCACACAGGCCAGGTCGCAAAAGCAGAGCCTGCATCTCTCCCTGGGAGGCGTGAAATTTGTGCAGCAAGGTCTGTCCAGCCTTTCTCTTCAAGACAGCTTTATGGAGGAAAAGAAAAGGGTGGAGTAGATTTTCTGCCTAATCCAGGCTCTGAATGTTTAGCATATGGGGCCATAAAATTTCCCTAAGCTGGCCAAGGGAAAATCTGCCTGCTGCAGATACTGTACCAAAAAGGTCTGCAGAGGCCCTTATAAATCCCAGCATGGGTAGGCTTGAAGCCAGAAGGAAAATCCTTGTATTGTCTACAGACACATGGATTCTTAGCAGCTAGGGACGGTGCCAGGTAGTCAAGCAGCTTCCTGCTGTTTTTATTTACATTGGGCCTTGCCACTGATATTCAGAATCCTCAGATCCACCGTGATTAATGTCACCACTCCCATCCACTGGTCATCTTGTTTTCTGTGCGGATGCAGTACAGAGGAGCTGACATCTTCCACGTTTCTCTTCCAGCATAGTGTGAGTCCTAGACCTGGCGTCACGGGGAAAAAAGGACATGTGCTGTGGCTGCAGCAAAGGTGTGTTCCAGCAGGGCTTCTCTGTGTGCAAGGAGAGCTATAGGGGTACATGCGCCCCAGCAAGAGAGCACCACTGCCCTCCGCTCTGCTCTGGCTGCCCCTAACCTGGTGCTGCAATCAGCTGCCAGAGTCCAAGCTATCAGCCAAACTCCTCTCTTCCACTTTACTCCTTGCCAATTTTTACACGCATCGGTTCCAGCTGCTGGGAGAAGCCAGCCCTAACCTCTGGCAAACACATCTCACAGCAACGGGAACTGCATTTCAGCTGATCTGCAAATTCTTCCTATCTGTGCTGCATCCCACTGGGAAAGTCACAGGGCTGTGTTTCAGACGTGGGGTGATGGGAGGCTGCTTATTCTGGCCTGAGGAAGTGACTTATAAAGTTACCACCTTCTCTAGACTAGGAGCAGGAGTTGTTGTAAATCCATATCCATTTGGTATGGTCATTACACTAAACAAAAATAGGAAAAACTGTCAAAAAGTACAATTCTGTTTGCCTTACCAGCAGAGTCACATATGAGTTTGATTTTCTGACTGCCTCTGACGAAGCTGTTTAACCATTTTCTGTTTAGGCCACTGTACTAACATGAGAAACCCAGTGCACATACATGGAGTTATATATCTGGTGTGTCTGCCCCCAGACCAGGGACAGTAACCGCTCTAAGTGGGTTCTTTATCATGAGGGAGTAGCATCAGTGCAGTGAGAGATCCAGGGGGAAAGAGAAAGGTCAGCAAAAAAATATTTGACCATGAGCTGTAAAGCAGGAACTCAGTAAACTTGTTGACATCACTAAAGTCAGGCAAATTCCTCTCCAAAAATAATAATGAATAAAATGCCATGAATATTTGCTCACAGAAACTGAACTGTTTTACCCTGAATATGATTTAGGCAAATAATAGAGCACATGATTTTGTGGGGGCAGGACTGCTGAAGAAAACAGAGAAGAGTCAAAATTCATGGAAAATAAGACAAACTGGCAAAGGTTGGTCAGTCCCTTTGCTGAAACAGCTCTGCAGGGGAATTCAGTCCCGTCAGGAAAAAAGACCTCCATGCTACCTAATGAAGAGTTAAAATCTCCTGGTAGGAAATTCAGTCATGAAGGGAAACAAGTTCTCAGAGAGGAAACAACACTCAGGGAAACAAAGTCCTGCTTTCAGTTCTTCAGCCTTTACATCCAAGCCTGTCCATGGCAGCACTGACTGCCACTCAAGGAAAAGCACCGTAACCTCATTTCTCTGCCTCTCCCCAAAGCGAATCGGGCTGTTTATTGGGAGGCCTGGCTCTCCTGTACTTAATCCCACAGCTGCCAGGTTGGACCTTGCAGGAATTTTTATGGCTCAGTCGCACCTCATGCTAGCAGGCATTGGTAACCATGCTGAGCAGCTCACAACAGCCTTGGATTCTGGGCTCAGGCAGACCTGTCTGTGTCTCCTGGGATAAAACAGGTCAAAACAACAGCCCTAGGAGCAGAGAGAGTCTGCTGGGCTAATGCTGAATGAGACACAGCTTGTGTACATAAAGGAGGCAAAAGGCAGAGCCATCCTTACTGCCAGGGACATAAAAGATGAGTTTAAGACCAGCTTTGGATGATCTCCTTCGCAGCCAAGTAGAAAACATGCCCAGAGCCTTTCTGTTCAGCTGGTGTCTGCTGGCAGCTTGGTGCAGCCTTGGCATGACAGCTAGTGGCTCGCCGTGCTCAAACTGCAGCTGTGAAGGGGGCACAAGTGCTGGGGGGTCGCTGCGTGTGTAAGCTTCAGCAGCTCACCCAGGGGCGTGCGGCAAGGTGTGGCGCTGCTGCTGGTGGCAAAAGAGATGAAACCCTTCAGCTGAAGTCATCCTTGGCTTTCTGCTTGATAAAATAAATTCCTCAGCTGTCGGTTTAGATCGCTGCAGATCTAGGTTCAGGCTGCACCCCAGAAGTGACCTCCCCTTAAACCACAGTCTGGTTTAAGCATGGGGTGTTGTGGGCTTCTGTGCCTCAGCCCTAGGTCTGTCCTTGGCCTAGTCAGAAGCTCAGTGGAGGAAAGGTAGTGCATCACCTTACTCCTTGTTACCATCCACACAGGAAACCCTCCACACATTAATACCTAGCTATACCCTCAGGAAGCTGTAGATAAATGCTTGTTCCTCATCCTGCCACTACTTCCAGCCAGCTGAACTACTTGGACCAAGTCACAGGCTTGATCCAAGGCTTCCAGCTGAGGTGAAGAGGAGAGGATGGAAAACAAATGGCTGTGAGAAATGCAACTGAATGTTTCTTCAATGCAAAATGCATTTTTTCTGCAATCTAAAATAAATGCAGTAAATGCATAACCCACTTTCCGACAGCATTGAAGAGGTAACAAGGATAGTCCCAAATGAGTGAGAAGACCTGGTTCTCAGCCAGACCAGGGAAACTATGGTTATTTGTACCAGATGAGATCTGTCCCCATAATTTTACAGTTATTACAGCTAAAAATCAATTGTCCTTTCTTCCTGAGAGATTTTCTGGCAACCTCCTCGGATGACTAGCAGCATTGCTTCCAGCCACCTCCCTGCAGACTCCACAGCACCTGCTCCCCCTTCCAGGGGAGGAATACAAAAGCAAGGGCAACCCAGCTCCTCTCCTTGCTTTATAATATTTCATCCTTTTGTTCACAAGCCCATAATCTACTCTTCAACAGTTAATATCCCTCACGTTTCCTTATGGCAGGTGCTTCTGGGTGACCGTTAATAATCACCATGTGTGAACACTCCTTACCCTACAGATGCACTGCGGTGCATTTTGCTTGCTGGGCGGTATTCAAGCTGCCTCTCTTTCACTTTAAGTCTCCCAGTGGAAAAACAAGGTTTGTTGGCTTTTGTTCAGGTTTGAGCACAGCTCAGCTGTAGCTCATCAACACATCTACAACAACTCAGAGAATATAAAGCAGGCTCCTCTCACACGGGGGCTTTGGTCTTGAATAAAGAGCTGCAGTTAGTTTTTGCAAATATTAGAAGATAGCAGGCACCCTTCAAGTTTCACAGAGGGCTTCTCAAAGTGGAGATGTGTTCTGTAATCCCAGCCAATCTCTTCTACAGATCACAGAAATCAAAGCCTTCATCTGCTGTACAAAAAAGCCTCCTTGTGAACATCCAGGAATGGCCCATGTTGCACTGGATTATTAACTCACACAGGCTACTAATCAAACACGAAGCAAGTGGAATTGCAAATAATATGTAGCAGACCTGAGGGGCAGATCTTAGAACAGAATTTGGGAATGCTGTTCAGCCCAACAGGAATAAATTGTCTAAACATCTTTTAAAAAATGTTGGTCTTACTGACTCGTACGTGAGTCACTCATTAGCACTCTGTAATTTCATCCCCAGTTTCAGTAACACGGTTTCAGTTGCTTCATGTGAACAGAGATGCACTGTCCTGTCTCTCAGGTATCATTATGGAAGTCTTCTTTCAAAATGAACCCCTCTGCATAGTTGTCATTTTGAAAGATTTTATTATATTCTCCATGCTTCTTATCTAAAACATTTCCTGTATCACACAAACTGCCAACGAGCAGAGGGGGCCTTCATTCTCACCCTCCATATTGTCCTATTGGAAGACTTCTTTACATAAGCAACAGCATAATTACTGGGGGAGATAATTTCAATTTTCAGCCTGTTCTCCCAGAGCAGCAAGAAAGACCATTTCTCAGGCACTGAGCAGCAGGTCGTGGGTTTCATTGAATGAGTTAATCTTAGTTTGAATACTTCTTCAGAGGAAACAAGCTAAACATTAGCATCTTCTCTGTCTTTTCTGCAGCAGTTCTTTGCAACCTTTCACCCTCCACTTCTGTCTGTTAGTTGTTTGCTTTCCCTCGCTTTGACAGAGCTTGGAGGCAGTTAGATGATGTGCTCAGCTGAGGCAGACAAATTCAGGCAAAGACCTTCTGAGGTGTGCACTAAGCACATTTCTATTCTCTCCTGATAAGCCCAAGGCCAAACAGAAGACTGTTCAAATCTAGTTAGCTATTAAAAGCTGTTAGTTAATTGGTACTGACAGGGACTTCAGACTCCAGTTGATTGTGTCCATGAATTCGTTGTGCAGAGATAAAAGGCCTCAAGAGAAAACTTTAAACAGGGGCATGGATTTTTCTGTTTCGTTTTAGTCGCTAAACTTAATAGCGCCTCGTTCTCCACCATTCCATATTATATCATCTTCACTTCAAGGAAGGAGAAGGGAAACATCTTAATGGCAACACAGTGGGAGAGCGTATATTCCCTCCTCACGTAACGATTAAGACAGCCTGAAGTTCAAAGGTGCTTCTTTCTGCCTGAGCGCTCAAAGGGCAGATGTCTAGTCCTCCTAGGAAGAAGACAGGCAATAGGAAGCTGTCTTCTTTTTAAAGGATTAACCACTAAGATGAAGGATGATCCAGTCCTTTCCCCTCTCTCACTTCCTGCTGATGCTGGTAGAGATAAAAGCACTGAGAACTTGTGTTTAGAGGCAGAGAGAAAACCTTACCTGTACTACTTCTTTGACCAGAGTCTTGTCGGTCCCAGTTTTGGCTCTCTGCAAGCCGCTGACATCCTCTCCAATCCAAGTGATGAGAGCAAACTTGACTCGTTTGCTCATGGCATCGCCGGTGGTGAATCGGACAAAGCCAAACAATCGAACATCATCTGGAGGGACAAAGCAACAGCAATAAAGTGATTAAAATCAGAAACGTCCCCACCTCGCTGTTTCCTGCGGTAAGACTATTGCTCCCAAATTAGAGACCAAGTCAAGGCACTGATAGCGCGTTAGGACAGCATCACTGGATGCTGGACAAACAGGGCAATACAGGGGCTCTGCTCGTGTGTCCTTTGCTGGCAAGGTGGGACTGGGAGGAATCTGGTTCTGCCAGCGGGCCCATGCCACACTAGTGCGCTGCTAGTACGTTTGGAAATGGCTAAAATACAGCCAACAGGCAGATCGAGAGCACAGAGCTAAGTACAGTTACACACTCAGCTCTGAGCTAACCCAAGGCACACGTTCAGCCCAATCGTTAATCTGCAGGTCACTGGTCAAGAAGGGAAGAAAGTGATTTCCCAGCCTGTCTCTTACAGGATAGCAGAATTAGGATCACATTTTATAAAATATATCCAGAACCTGGCATTGTGCAAATCTGATCCTCTTCCTGCCTTCCTTTCAGCAGAATTTCTGGCTCACTTGTAGTATGAGCTTACAAGAACAGGAGGGTGAAAAAGGAGCTAAAGAAAATCTGCAGCAGCTTCCCCAGTGTGCTTTTCTACTCCCTCCTAAGCCCTGTAGAGAAAGGCCTTGGATTTTAAAACTGTTCTGATCTTTGCTTAACAGCTGGTTCCTGCTATATCAGGCCAGACTGGAGTTATTTAGTCTGGCCTCGTGTAAAAACCTTGAAAACTCCTTGTCTTGAGGAGTTTGTACTTCCACTGCGAGGTGACTCGTCAGCTGAGGCTGATAGATGCCTGCATGATCACGGGGACTTAGAGAGTGTGTGACACCATCCGCTCATATCCCAGCCTGGGTGGTGTGCAGGATGCTGGAGCCTTAACCAGGACAGTGCAGAGAAGCAGAGCAGATGGACAATTGTGCAATCGTGGAATATACCTAATCATAGCTACTGCATCTGTTACAGGGCACGCAAGACCTTTCTAGCAAAGTGAGATGACTCAAAAGAGAAGAACAAACTTGTTGGTTGAAAGGAATCGTGTTAATCCTGGTTGCACTTGCTGTGACCAGTTCAACATGTTTTCTGGTTACTTGCTGTCTTGACTACTGCCAGGTGAGAACAAGGACTCCAGTGCAGTGACGTTTGCCAACATCCCCTTCCTTGTCTGTGCTGCAGCTTGCTCCAGGAAAGGACAGGAAAGCCCCAGGAGCTCCATGGAATGATGAAAAATCAGCTCTAAATTGCTCATGCCTAGAAAATGCACTGATAGAAATCAATGCAAAAGAAAAATAGAATGTTCTTTGAAAGCTGACAGATCTCAGAGGTTCTTAAACACTGTGTTTTACCAAGGTGTGAGTAAAGACAACTTCCCTTTCATGAAAGATGTCAATTTTTAAAGTCTAAAAAAACCAACCACCTATAATATCTCTATTTTGTTCTGTCTGTATTTTTTGCTACTGAAAGAGGACTTTTACAGGGAAAACTGGAAGATGTACCTAGGGGTGTGTGAGCCTTTAAGAGTGTTTCAAACAAACTCCTTTAAAGATTTCAGATTTGAAATGAAGAAAAAGAGAGATCTGATTCAAAAGATAAGAGTCCAGATGGATCTTCGGAAGAAGAATAAGAGCCATGTGTACGACAGTGCAGGCAAACAAAACTTTCCTCTCAGATGCCGTGTTACTGGCAAGAACAGGAAGCCTACAGCGAGATGTCTGTGCCTGACAGTAAATCTTCTTGCCAAGATTGATTAGAAGCATAAATGAACCGATGGCCGGAAAATACCCAAGGTGACGAGAGACAGAAAATCCCCAAACGTCACTATTAAGAGTTCTATGGAAAAAAAAGACTTTGCTTTCCCAGATCTGATGCTAAAGGAGGCCACACTTTGCTAAGAATTGTACTGGGTTCCTATGGGACCCCCGTGCTGGAAGGCACTTCAATGCCGTCAAGTCTTGGCCCCTACAATGCTGTAAGCATGTCACAGCCCTTCTCGTGGGCTGATCGCTTTCCACCTTGAGTCTGGAGGTATGTGATCTCTGCTCCTTCTACCAAAGGCTATTACAGAGTCTGAAGACTGCTTTGGAATATACTCCTTCATAATAAAGATAATGCAAAAATATAATGCATGTGGAGAATCTCAAGTTTTTCTGCAAGAAAAGAGGTTGCAGGGATTTATCTGTCAGCATGAAGCCAGAGATCACTGGAAGCAGCAGGATTTGCTGCTCAGCAGAAGTTTCCCATCCTATCTGAGAGGAGCTCAGCCAATGGCAGCACCCAGAGCTGAACCCTGCAGTTCCATGTGGGCTGCTGGCTATTAGATCACCTGTACTCGGTGGCTGAGCAACTCTTACCTCGTCATGTTAGGTCCCAGTAAGTTTACCGAGTAACTGAAGGTTAGATGTGGGCTCTGAGTCCTTTCAGCTGAATTTACCCGCGGCAGCTTTCGGCGGTGTTCAGTACAAACTTCCGGTACATGATGCTATGACTCAATGTGCCACCCTGCAACTGCAGCAGCTGAGGAGCTCTTCAGCAGATGCAGATGAAGATGAGAGGGAATGCGAATCAGTGCCCCTAGCAATCAGCATGTCTCTTTTCCTAGCAGGACTACAAGGACAGACAGTGACTGTTTTAGCACTGGTGCAGCCTGGTTGTGTGACCGTCCAGCTGCTGGTCAAAACCCCTGAGCAGAAGTGGTGGAGTTTCACAATGAGTCTGAAGCTTGTTCAGAGTGATAACGGGATCAAAGCACAAGTTCCTTTATGCTCCTAAATTTCCTCTTTACAGTTAATGGGTTCTGCCCTGCTGGATCACCTCACTGAGAGGCATCGGTGCCATCAGTGCCAGCCCTGCCAGGAGCCTCAGGGTGTTAATATTCCTCCTCCCCACCCCCTCTCCTTTTCACAAAAAAGGAAATTTGCTGAGTGTGGGGGAATCCAACAAATCACAGAGAGACAGCAGGTTTCCTTTGCAAGAGGAAATCCTGCCTGGCTCTATACAACCACTTTCCTCATCACTAAGCCATGAATTTCAGGGCAGAGAGAAGCAATTAAAGAATATTATTAATAGCTCTGGGTAGAACGGAAAAGCAGCTTTGTTTGAGAAGATCTCACACGTTACACACAGCAGAAATTAACCTTAAATCCTACTAGTATCACTATTCCCTTAAGTGCAGTTGCACAGCAAGACAATGGGGCTATACAAACAATTACAAGTACAATAAATGCCTTAATGAACATCACTTAGTATTTTTCTCCAAATCTCTTACTTACAGGCAGGATTTCCCAAACATACTGATCTAACTGCCTTTGGCTGTCAACAAAGCTTGATGCTGAGCTGCAGAGATTTCCTTGATCGTATTCTCATATTTTCATCCACTCAAACCCTTTGTTTCAGCTCTGCTAAAAAATTCCCCATCGGACTGAAATGCACTGACTCACCAGTAAAAGGTGTCAGCTGCAAGAAAGAAATACACCTCAAATCTTCACAGGTCTCAGTCCTGTGTCTCTGAATGGCCAAGCCAGAGACGTGCCGAGATAAGGCCACTGCTGCTGGTTTCACCTGCCTGCTGCATCAAGGTCACGTGCAGCCCGGCCGCCCGTAGCCAGGTCTGCTGTTGTGCTCTCCCCAGCAGTGAATTACTGATAGCGCATGACAGGCTTCATGAAGGATTTATATTGTTTGTTTCAGTTGGGTTCATCTGAGAGTCAATTTTCCTCCTCTCACCCTTCCAGCTAAGTGGCTAGAAGTGCAGACAGAAACCATCCCTACCTCTCAGCACGCTGTTTTTTTCCCTCTTTGCCCCTGTATCGAAGCCTGCCTCTGATGCAACTCAGCCTTGCACCACGCAGACGTGTTCATGAGGCCATCCGAGACAGATACGTCAAGTCTGACCACAGAACCGCAACCACAGGGGCTGCAGCCGGGGCACCAACCCATCTCCATGTCACCCGAAGGGGCTGAGCTGAGCTCGGGCACCCAGCACACGTGGGTGGGGAGGAAGCCTCCCCGCTGCCTCCTGCCTCCTCTGATGCACAAAGCCACCAGCGTCCCATCTGGTGAGCCACTGGTGCCTGGGGACAGAGGTCCTGTGCCAGCCCCTATTCCAACCTGGGTGTCTGCTGCCATGCAAGGGAGGACACTAGCGCTAGCTTCTGCTAAGCTCTGGTCTCCCTCCCTGAAGGAAGAAAGGGATGCGTTAGTCCATCGCTCCTTGTGCATTTTCACCAATCTTTCCTACAACCCAAGGTGCCAGTGTAAGGATCCATCTCTTGACTCTTAGCACCTAAACTTTACATACAGGCCAGAGTTTATGGGGCAACTGCCATAAGCCTAAAGGAGCTCACATTTGTATTAGAAGCTAGTTCTATTTCTCTTTTCTTCCTAAGATTCTGTGTCTACCAGAAATGATTTTATAGGCTATTTATTTCAGACCAAAGATTTTCAGTTCTTCCTCGTGCTGAATGCACAGTGTGTTTTTGGTCTGATCTTTTCAGACACATGAATAACTATCTCATTTCATGCTGTCATTGCAATTATTTATCTGGACTAGGGCTTTCCAAATAAAAGGCTCATTATTTCTTTTGTCAGAGATGCATTGAGAAACAACTGCTCACATGTGGCATGGGGGAAGCAGTCTTCCAGTCTCTCTGCCACTTAATGACAGTAGAGACATGAAAAAAGAAATTAAAATAAACTACAGACAGAGACAATGCAGTGCTCTGCTGCTTTGTAATATGGGAACTGAACCAAGCTGTCCATGCAGTCAGGTATTACCAACACACACAAAAGTTTGAGCGGATGTTTGTGACTCGTGCTTTGGGTTGATATCTCAGTTGTATGCCATTCTGCTCTTCTCAGCAACAGCATCACCAGCACAATTACGAGACTTCAAAAACAACAGCAGAACCCAGGAGCCTTAACATCCTTCTGTACAATAACCTTCAACTCTTATCTGGGTTTCTGTCTTCAAATTCACCAGCTCAGCTTTTTGCTTAAAAGTGTACTCATGGCATGTACTACTAAACACCAAATTAAAGCTACGTCTGGATCCGAGCCATCTGCAGAGGCAAGAGCAGCAACTGTGAAGTAAAATGGATCAAAAGCCTTGAATTAAGTCCTTGTTTAATGCAGAGGTAATCTGTGCCATTAAGCCCAACCAAAACAGTCCTCAGCCAGAAGACACAGGGGGTGTCTACACTGTGTTTAATGACCCTGACATAATTAATGTCCTCAACTTGTGGTCTGCAGGCTCCCTGGGTCAGACAGAGGCCAGTGCAGTCGTGTAGGTTGGTCATTACACAGAACCGCGGGAGGAAGTGCCGTCAGCAGCCACCTCTAATCTCCTAATAAGGACTTTTCTGTGTCAGTGCTTTAAACCAGCCTGATGGCTTTATTTTGGAAAAAGCTGGAGGAGAGGTGTTCACACCTCTGGGGCTGGCCTTTGGAGGATAGAGAAGAAAAAAGTAGAGCCTGCCACCTCCCAGCCCAAGTGTCTCGGTCATCTTGTGGCCTCATGCAGATCTTGCCAGCAACAACAGCATGGCACAGGCTGATATGCAGAAGCCCAAGGCTAAGGCTGTACTTGCAGCACGGGTGTCAACTGGGACCCTGAGCAAAAGGGCACCAAAAATGCTTTTCTTACCACTTTAATTATGCAGCACCTTAAAGTTTTCTGCCAGTACAAAAAGCTTAGCAAAAAAGCTTGGGAAGACAAGGCCCTCAGCTCGGGATATGTGCCATGGTTCTGATGGACAGCACATCTCTGAGAGCAGAGCAGGATGAGCAATGAACCCTGCACAGGACCGGGTGCAGCAGCAGCTCCCAGCCCAGGGCACGTGCCTCGCTGCCCCTGGCTGAGCATCTTGGCCTGTCCTGCCTTCCTTCAAGCAGCAAACACAGAGCCTTGCTGGAGGTCTGCAGGGCTGGCTTCCAACATTTCAGCTGCTACTTCCATTAAAAGAAGCGATTTCAAGCAATTTCTTACTTTTCTTTTTGTTCTCAACCACTCTTGTACCCTGAGGAGCTTTTACAGACTCAGTAATGGGCCAGGCCATGGCTTGCACAAAAGGGTCATGTGTGAGGGGAAGAAAAACTAAAAACTACAACACCGCTACCAACAGACCCCTCCCTTCCCTGACTCTGTCACCGCACAAGGCAGGACTTCCACCACGAGCAAACGTGTTCCAAAGTGGTACAAAAGACCTCCTTGGTGGAGCCACATGAATTAGCACACACTGACACCGCCTGCTCTGTAATTTCGTGCCCTGGAGGGAAGCAATATGTACAGCATGCTGAAGGTGCTTTTAATAAGAATGGTTATTAAAGAGAGCAGGGGACACAGATGTTTGCCACTCAGAACAGCACTGAAATAGATGGTGCAGTAAGTGGAGCAGAGCTCACGCTCTCACCTTCAACCACCGAACTGTGCTCAGCTTCTCAGAGGCAGCTGCAGCGCTTTGTGGCTTTCAGGGCAGTGTTTTTCACAAAACAGGAATTCGAAACGAGGAAGGAAGTTTGTTCTATGTCAGGTTTTTTAAATCCTTTAATCACATTTTCTGAAGTTGTTCTCATCAGCAGTAGCTCTTCTCCCCTCCAGCAAGAAGGAGCTGAGGTAGGACCAGGTTGGCAGAAACGTAGCAATAGGAAGGAATAATATTTAGCCGCTCTTCCCAGCCCTTCCTACTCTTTTTTACTGACTTTGTTCCAGTAGAAATGTTCCAACCAACTCCCCTCCAGAGTAACATTTGGCACCTTTCTTCCAGATGGGAAGGAAAGCTGCAACTGCTGGCATGAGCCTTGCTTTCACATTCTGTCTAGTGGTCCAGGCAAAGGGCTGCTGCACAGATGGAGGCACCAAAACCTGCATCTCATCCTTCCCCAGGTGCTGCACTTAGCTCGTGGGTGGAGGAAGATCCTTTTGGGCACTCAGCCAGGATCCTGGTACCTGAACCTGCCTCCTCTAAGCCTCAAGTGACTGTGCTCCAGAGGCAGGCTGGGAATAACCTCTTGCCTCTGGTCTGCCAAGGAGCAGAGCGAAAGGGAGAGAATCCAGCAGCTATAAGGGACTTAGCTGCACATCTGAGGCTAATGGGCCAGGTCTAACCCACAGATGCCCTTTATTTAACTCTTCCCTTACTGTGCTTATGCCTAAAATGTGCAGAATTTCCTTTTTGCTGTAAAAATGCTTCAAAACTGGGGCCAACTTGCCACTTTGATTATATAAATCAAAGTTTCCTTAAACTGTCTGTTTTAATAACCTGTTTTACAAAGGTTTGTCGCATGCCAGCAATGGCAAGAAAACCAAACCGGCCATATTCCACAGTGCACTGTGTGCCTCCGTTAGTTGTTACACGGATCCTGCCCAGCCAGCGACTGCTCTCTGCCAAAGCCTCTCTGTCTGTGTATCCACTCGACAGAAGAATTCCCATGCAACAGAAGGGATGAGAGGAGCTGTTCCTGCAGAGGGTACCACTCCAGACAAAACATTAAAAATCAGTTCAGACAAAATAAGAGATGAGCTCCTTAAAAACAAGGAGGGAAAATAAATGAGGAAGGTTCCTCTGCAAGCCTCAGATGTCTGGAGACACTGGGACACTCAGTTATCTCAGCCACAGAAGGAGACAGAGAACATGGCTGACACGACAGAAAACACTGTTGCTGAGGCTGTTGACCTCCCAAGAAAACTTGAGATATCGTTGGGGTGAACTTCAGAAGCACTGAGCCCTGGGTTTCCCTGTATGCTGGCAGCTGTTTTTATTCCTAGTGTTGCACATTAAGAAGAGTTGGGTGGGAAGGAGTTCTTTGCCATACAGGTCATCAGCTCTTCTGACATCATCTACAGGATGATTTTCGGTTTTGAGAATCTTCCCTGCAGAGTTCTCAAGAACAACTGAAATGAAGTAGTTGTAATTGATCCTGAGGAGACCCCGCTGTAAACGTCAGAGCAGAGCAGTCTGAACCCTTTTGATCAGCAACCACAATCCAAAGACTAAAACACATTTTTTCTCCTTTGATATTTGTTGACGGACCAAACCAGCCCTGCCCTCATTTCAGTTGCTGGAAGTCCTCCTCTCTGACTCAGTAAATACAGCCAAGCCCCAGGACTGGGGAGACCCATGGGGACAGGCACTAGCATTTCAATCGTCGTGGGGCTCTGACTGCAGCGCCCCAGGGCTGGGCACAGCTGAGGAGGGAGAGACTGCTCAACACGCATCTGGTGTGCAGTACAGATACATAACTCAAAAATACAGACAGACCATAATACTTGCCTATAGCATAACTAGATGAGGAAGGAAGCTTTGTCAGCAGTATTACTTACAAATTAGTTACAGATGCTTTCTACCTGGGGTCACTTTGTGACATTGTTAAACAGCAGCCAAGCTGGGAGGAGAAGCTGTCCCACATCCCCCCCCTAGAAGTTACTTCCAGAGAAATCAAAGCACGCCTTTGTGAAGCGTGTCAAAAGTTACCAGCAGATGAAGTTAAATATTTGCCCGTTTATTTTCGTTTTCCCCAGGCTTTGTTCATCCTGTTGATAACCCACATCCGACAGCTGAACAATCGGCTGCCACGTTTAAGCCCAGAGCCGCGGCGGCCGGGTTGTGCAGTGCCTCACACCCGATTGTTCTCAGCGCATTGTTCAGGCCAGTTCCCTGCAGAACCACTTTCTTCTCAGATTTCATGTTCTTAAAAAATCTGAGCAAGCTTTGTATCTATAGCTACGTTAGCACCAGAAATACAATTTACAGGATAATTTTGTTGCAAAATAATCTTTATGACTGCATTGTTAGCCACCAAAATTGAACATTTATTGCTCTTCAGCAAGAGGTTATGCTTTGAAGCTGCAGTGCTAAACAATGGGACTCTTGCTAATCAAGCCTTTTATCTTGTTCATAGCTGAGAAGTAATAAAAAATTGCACAAAGGAGGGGGAAAGCCCAAAGGACCTTAAGTGTAGGGGTGAAACAAAGGAGAGGTTGGACTATGGACTTCAGCGAGCTGCACTCCCTGGCAGCAGGAAACGCGATCGTGCAGGACAGGGCAGGGCAGACAGGGGAAGCAGCAGCACCAGTTCCAGTTCCCCCAAGTTTTCTCCCGTCTTTCCCCCGTAACGTGCCAAAGCCATCAGGAGGGAGCTTACCTGTGCACTTCCTCTTAAAGGTTTCATAGTCTACCCCTTGGTCTCCAGGGACGATCGTAGAGCCGTTGTATTTAAACGTCACCCTTCAGGAAGGGGAAAAGAGAAGGGGATTAATGTATTTAAAAATCAGCCTTTGGGAAGGGGGAAGGAGGATGGAGATGGTATTTAAAAATCAGCCTTTAGGAAGGCTAAAGAGGAGAAGGGGAGGAATATATTCCAAAAAAACATCACTGGGGAAAGGGGAAGAGGGGCAGGGGAACAGCAGAGCACCGTCGCCCGTCCAGGAGATGCCGGCACCGGGGTCCACCTACCAGTTCACCTCGGTGGCATCGTCCCTGACGAGGTTGTACGCCTCCCTGCACGCCTCCTTGTCGATTTTGGTGGCCATGGGGACGCTCGGCGGAACGGGCTGGCGGCCGCGGAGCGGCGCGGAGCTGGG
>VXAV01004028.1:69447-84759 GCA_013399715.1 Alectura lathami
AGGGAGGGAGGAAGGCGGCGGGGAGGGCTCGCGGGAGCGGCTGCCTCCGCGGCTGCTGCTGCTCGCTCCCTGCCTCCCTCCCTCCTCGGCAGCTCCTGGGGAGACCCTCGGGCCTCTTCCCTGCCGCCAGGCCGGAGCCGGAGCTCCGTTATTTTTTGTTGGTGTTTTCCTGCTAGCGGCTAAAATGCGGTGGAGAAACGCAGCGGGAGTAGCTGCGGTGGCCGGGGCAGGTCAGCCCGGCTCTGCCTGAGGCGGGGTTTGCTCCCGGAGGACGGGTGGGGGCTGCCGAGGGCTGAAGGTGGGCTCGTAGCGGCAGGGAGGGCGGCTGGGTGCCCCCGCTGCAGCACCGAGAGCCTGGCAGTGTGCGAAGGGGAAGGGTTTTGTCTCTGGCAGCTGCAGCGGGGACCGGCAGTAAGTAGATAGCCCAGGTCTGCGGAGCTGGCGTATTGATATTTCATGCACTGATCTTTGATTATACTCTAGCGTGCACCCAACTTGTTGACACAACCAAACATTAATAGTGGAAGGAACATCCATCAGAGAATGGGAAAAAAAATACACATCTAACATTTTCGAACTGCAGTTTGTCTCATCTCTTGTTATTTATTCAGCATAATGTGTTTTTGTGTGTGTTTTTTTTTTTTTTTTTTTCTTTTTAAGCACTTTGAGACCATCAGAATGCTGCTAACAACTTTTTTGCCTTTGTTCTAGAAGTTCTGCGGCTCAGCCTGTCATGGAGGGAACCAGGCAAACCAGGATCTGTCGCCCACACAAGATTAGTGAATCCTCAAAGGTTTGTGCATTTTTTGTTGCTTACCAAAAAACAAGTTACAAAAATAAATAAGAATGGGGGTGACAGGCTCTCCTTTACATGGGCTATTTTGGCAGAGGTGAATATTCTCAGCTTTTAAAAAGGTGCATGAAAACAATGGTCTACCTGCTCACATATTTTTGAAATAAGAAGTTGCTACCTAGTGATTTTTTTTTTTTTTTTTTTCTAAAAAGCAGCAGCCAATGGGCATCTGCTCATCATGACTCATAACTTAAAAAAGAAACCCACATCATCACTGCACAGTATTTTCTGTACACCAGAGCTTCACTCATTAAATGAGATGTGTTTATTTGGGGAATTTTGTGTGTTGAAAAATCAAAGCTTGTTACAGTAGCAAAGCTAGGATTACTTTTCAGATTTAATCTTTGTTTTGTACAAAACAGGAGCCTTGATCCTGCAAGCAGTAGCTATTCTGCTGAGTTTAGGATATTTTCTTAGGTTTGTGAGGGTAATTATCTTTGTATGAGATTTCATTGGTCCTAGTTGGGAATCTGCAGATGACCGTCTCAGGTGAGCCTTCATGCAGAATCAGGATGATGACCTAAGCTTTGTAAGATGTTAATATCAGCATTAGTTATTATGTTCACTTTATTTCATACCAGGGACAACTACTTTTCAACTCTAGTGTGAGCACTAGGTTACAGGTGCTGCAGAGAACAAACCTTTCGCTGCCAACAGTTGCTGGAATAGCTAAATTTTTAATGCCTGTGTCTTAGCAAATTTGAGTGAGACAGGTCTCATTTTCATCTGCATCACTGAGGGGTAGGAGTTGTGCATTAACAATCTGAAAGAAATTAGATCTTTGAATTCAAAAGAAGCTAAAATTTTAAAAGCTACAATAACAGATGATAAAAGATAGCCAGAAGTGATTTTTAAATGCATCCCTAGCAATGTAATCTTTTCCTGAGTGCTGGACCTGTCTGCCATTTAAATGGTTTGTTCTGAATGTAATAATAATTCATCACTTTAAAAATTAATTAACTTGACAGCATTGTTTTATTTTCTTGCTTAGACAGCAGCTGTCACTATCTGTTAAACTTAGAGTTACTAGATAATTCTAAAGCTGTTCTACAGAATATAAATAGCTTGAGAAAGCTGTTTGTATTTATCATAAAATTTGTCTTGGTTTTGAAATGTGCAGCTATCAGCTTATGTTATTTGCTCACTGTACAAATGAATGTGCTAAGTGGCCGGAATACCTTAATATCTTCTGAGTCCCTCCGGTGCCGTACAGTAGCAGCTTCTACATGGCAGCCAGGATTTTAGGAGTACAAGTTGTTAGACGTATTTGTGGTCAGGATTATGCTGCTGACTCTACAGCTGGTTAAGCAAATAGGGATCTCTGGCAACTCTTGCAGTCTGGTGCAATCTTGTTATGCACGATGGTGTTATTAGAGAATATTAGAGAGAGGTGATGAGCCACTTACTAAGAGAAGAGAGAATATGTTTTTGGCTTAATACAGTAACTTGTTCCTATGAGTCAGACTCAGAACAGGGTGCTGTGAGATGTCAGTTATTGTCTGTTGTTCTCTCTCCTTTACCGTAGCTGCCATAAATGTATGCTTTGTCCTTTGCCATGCTTATTCTTCCTCTGACCTCCTCCACTCCTTGAGCTCTGCTTGGGCTACTGTGTGGCATCTCCAGTTCTCAAGCTAAGAAAAATGAAGATGAAAACTTTACAGTTCTTAAAACCTGTATTTTTTTTCTGTTACAGCCCTATGGCACTTCTGTTGTTCAGTGAAAGTTACTTTGTCTATGCCATAGATGCCATTTTAAGTTCAGAAAATACAATGAGGCAATGAGTATCAGAAAATTAGAGAGTTTGAGCCCAGAAAACCTAAAATTATCGAAGCCTCCTTCTCTATTACAGCACGTTTGGATATTAATTTGAGTCTAATCTTCGGCAGACTGCCTGCCACTATACCGTCAGCTGCTGAAAGGCAGATGTGGGAGGTTAGGCTCCGAAAATTGGTGTTAGCTCAGAATGATTGGCTGCCATCATGTCTGGACAGTGGTGAGCTGTGCATGTTAATCCTGGTTATCTCGTTGTATGGAAGTACAATTTCCAAATTACGTACACAGAGTGCACATCTGGAGTGAGGTTTGCGTGCGGGGGGAAAACTTGGCCCTAGGACATGAACTTTCCTCATCCAGGTGGGTAGAGGAGTTGTCTCACTATGATTTAACCAACCCATTAATGGCTTAACCTGACTGAAACAGTCATGTGATTTCTGCTTAGGAACCTGGGAAGGTCAAGGATATTTAGGGTTTTGAAAGCATTAAGTGAGAAGCAGTAGTCTAGGACAGGAAAGACTGAATGCCTGGGAGGCTTGAAGCAATCTCAGGTCATGTGTGTGACTGTTTCCAATATGGATATGGTCTGAGGAACTTTTCAGGGTGTCACTTGTAGGAATGCAGTCAGAATGTGCAGAACTGGGCATGATCCAGTCTTACAGCCAGAGCTGTTTAGAGCTAATGTAGGTACAATATAAAGATGTGCTTCCTTTCCATCTCCTTCATTTCTTTTACATGTTGTTACAGGCTCTGCAACTCTGTCTGTTTGGGATTTGGTAATTAAAGTTATGTATTTGCATTTAACTTCAGCTGGCTTTTATTAAGGGAGATCACAAGGTAACTGGCTGTACCATAAAGCAGTCCATTCCTTCAGAAGGATGGTCCCAAAAGTGGTATCACTTGACGTACTGGAGTGACAAGCCCCTTCAGTGAGTGTTCTTCAGGACATTCAAGGGGCAGCAAAACATCTCAGTTTTGGTGGTTCTTAAGCCTGGTAACATGAGTCTGTGAGAAAGAAGGGAACACTGGTTGTCTCAAAAGTTCTATGGCATATACAGAGCTGGTAGGAAGAATGCCTGGACCAGAATGTTCCCAGAAGGGCACTTAATGGATACGTTCTGAGGGCATTTTCCTATTTCTTTAAACGAGAAATATTTAGTCGTGTTCATTAAAACAAAAACTGCCTCAGCTTCTGGGAGTAAGTTATCCATGTGTGTGGCTTTGCACATAAATAAACAGCTATTATTTTTGAATGCAGTGTGTGTGTCTGGAATAATACGGAAAGAAAGAGAGGAATTTTACCCTAACGAGCTTACCAATGCACAAGCCTAAAAAGATTTAGGAGGGGGTAGCTCTCAAGTAAGTGCTAACCCAAACAGTACATGGGCTGAATGAAAATTTGGCATACTGCTGTGTGTCTCCCGCTCCAAATATTTAGCAAGTAGCCCAGTTGCGAACTCTGTTAGAAGTCATTTGAGGAACAAGAAAGAAAGGAAATGTCAGCAAGATATCCTGAAGACAATGAGTGGAGGAGTTTCAGAAAATGATGGCTGTATAAATCACAAGGGAGGAGGTTTGGACGCAGCACTGAGGAAGAAGTAGGAGTGAATTATAATGAAAATGGGTAGTAGGAAGTGGTAAGAGCCTCCATAGGCCACTCAAAGTGAAGGTGAGGAGCTTGAGCTTATATTGAGGCAGTTACAAATGAGAATTTGTCATAAATGTGCAACACAAGTAACTTTTTCTTATGTGTGAATACATCTAATGGGAAAATGCTTTACGAACAGTGAAATTCGTCTTGATGAGGACAACAAGTCTGCTACTACTTTTTGACTATTCCAGGTGTACAGATGGGATGACCACTCTAGTCTGGTTCTTCAGAGTCTGAATGAACAGAGGCACCGGGGCCTCTTCTGTGACATTGTCCTTGTGGTGGATGAACAGAGAGTCCCTGCCCATCGGAACCTCCTGGCTGTTTGCAGTGACTACTTCAACTCTATGTTCACCATCGGTATGCGAGAAGCCCACCAAAAAGAAGTTGAACTTTTTGGAGCCTCTTACATTGGTCTCAAGGCTGTGGTGGACTTTCTTTATGGTAGTGAGCTGTCTTTAGATGGAGGCAATATTGATTATGTGCTCGAAACAGCTCACCTGCTGCAGATCTGGAAGGTTGTTGACTTCTGTTGTGAGTATCTTGAGAATGAAGTCAGCGAGGAGAACTATCTGTATCTGCAGGAGCTAGCCTCCATTTACAACTTGAAGCGCCTTGACTCCTACATCGATTCTTTCATCCTGCAGAACTTTGGCACGCTGTCTTTCACCCCAGACTTCCTGCAGAACATTTCCTTGCAGAAGTTGTGCCAGTATCTGGACAGCAGCAATGTGCAGCAGGAGTGCGAACACGACTTGCTGCAGGCTGCCTTGCAGTGGCTTACCCAGTACCCAGAAAGGGAGAACGAGGCTTACCAGGTTCTGGATAACATTCACTTTCCCTTGATACCTAAAAGTGATCTCCTCCATCGAGTCAAGCCTGCTGTGTGCTCTCTTCTTCCCAAAGAAGCAAACTGTGAGGGCTTCATAGAGGAAGCAGTAAACTACCATAACAACATCACTGCTCAGCCAGTGCTGCAAAACAAACGGACAGCTCTGCGAACCTGTGAGGAGAGGCTCCTCTTTGTGGGGGGGGAGGTTTCCGAACGGTGCCTAGAACTGAGTGATGACACTTGCTTCTTGGACGTCAAAAAGGGGCAGTGGGTAGCAGAGACCCCTCTGCCAGCCAGACGAAGTCACCACTGTGTTGCAGTCTTGGGAGGCTTCATCTTCATAGCTGGAGGCAGCTTTTCAAGAGACAATGGAGGGGATGCAGCTTCAAATCTCCTATATAGGTATGATCCCCGCTGTAACCAGTGGATAAAGGTGAGACGTAAGCTGTATTATTTCTCTGCATGAAGTCCTTAATGTTTAGAGTGTGTTCTTCTTTTTGGTGGAAGGAAGGGGCTCGTTAGAATAGCTGATCTGGCAACATATGCAAGTGGAAAATTGACTTATTTGAGTGGGGAAGTAGCTGCTTGAATCTTTTGGGGGACTGTTTAAGCTATGCATGCAGCTAAAGAGTTTGGGGCAGATTTTCAGGTTCACTTGGGATCTGGGCATCTAACTGGTGAAATTCCTGGTCAATATCCACCTGCAATTCTTTAGATAACTTTTGAGAACAATACTAAAATGGACTTGAGATGATTGCATAGTTCATCTTCCCCAAGCAATAGCACATATAACTAAATAAAAATAGATCTGATACAGAAGGAAAACGTCTCTGACGTTTGTCAAATGTCTCTGTGCTCTGTCTTAGAACAAGTTATTCACTTCCCTGCCATAAAACCCTACCGCCAATGCAGGATCTGTAAAATGCTATATTGTTCCTACGTTTTGAAGCAATCATCCTGTAAGGTTCAGTTGTGGTTTTTTTTTGAGTGCTTCCAACATACAGTACTTGCAGAGTTTGGGAAGGTGCTCCATGTGAAACTGAAACATTTGTAGAGTGACCTGTCTCTCAGATGCTTCCTGTTGTCCTCTTGTTTGAAAAGAGGTGCTATGTAACATGCTGCTGCAGGAAAAACAAAAGGTGTCTTATGAATATAATGGATAAAAAATAGTAGCTCTTCTTTTCAAATAAATGGGAAGAAACAACTATCCTCAGACATGAATTAAGTCAGGTTGCTTACCAGATGTTTGAAGATGTCAACATGTTGTTTCTTGACAGGTTGCCTCCATGAGACAACGCCGTGTAGATTTCTACCTGGGAGCTGTTACAGACATGCTGGTAGCTGTTGGTGGCAGGAATGAAAACGGGGCACTTTCCTCAGTGGAGACCTACAGTCCTCAGAAGGATTCGTGGTCCTATATAGCAGGCTTGCCAAGGTAACAGGGATGTTTAGAAAGTTATCCTGTGTTTGAAGAATGGTGACAGTGGGAACGTGCATGACTTTACATGATGAATGGGTATCCCCAGGAGGGAAGCAAGAGGCAATCTAACCAGCACATTATCAGCACGTAACAAACCGTATCAGCGTGTGTTATTTGAGCAACCATCTCTTCAGGCAGCGTGCGTCATGTCAGCTCGACTGGTTTTAATTTCTGTCCTGAGGTACGTCTGAAGGACAGAAGGGAAGAGATCTCGTAACTTCACTCTACTGTTCTTAAATTATTTTTCCCCGAGGTCCCTTGCAGCTGGGTCATTTCAGAGGCACTCTTTAAATGTTGATTGAAAGCTTTCGTAATGCATTTGGCCTTACTTTGTCACTTCGGTGTGATTGTTGTCCTGTAAGGTGTTTCCCTCTGGCTGCTGAGATTGGCTCTTGCGAATGAACCGCGTTTATCTGTATTTCAAATACCAGATAAATCCTGCAGATGTGATCCGTACCCCAGATGTGCAGAGTTTAAAAACTTGGCTGCTCTGCTTTTGAGAGGCTTCAGTACTGCAGCTCTTATTGTAAGTAACAGCAGCCCAGGATATTGCCTGCATCTGGGATCAACATTTGTGTGGTGACTTTGTAAGAATGATATAGGTTTCATTTGCAAACTGCTATTCAGATTCTGTAACATTTCAGTCTTGAAAGTTACAAGAGTGTTGGCTATATGGATGGTATGCCTGCAACCTGCAACTTCAGCAGCAGTACTTGCTTGCTTAGCAGAATCACTGACAAGATACTTGCAATTTGATTTTGGAGTTGAGTGTTTTTTCCTTTATTCCCTTAGCTGCAGAGCCATAGGCAGCCAGTGAAGGCACAGAAGCCTGCTGCCCAATTCTATTTTGGGCAGGTGCTGCAATGCGAGTCTGATCCAGGCTAACAGCTGGGCTCAAGTGCTCTTAAGAAGCAGGATGCTTTTTCTCTTTCCTTCTGCTCACATAGGTAGATCTAGCAGTTGAGCACAATCTTTCCTGGGAAGCTGCATCTGAGAGTATCTTTAGTTCTAAGCCTTCTGGTAAACAGGATGACCTGTGAGATCGCAGAAACATCCCACAGAAATTGTATTACAGCTCTTTTCCTGGAAACATTTTCAATGAAATGTGGATGTACCTGACTGTGTGTTATGTTGCTAGAAAAACACTTTACAACAGGCATGAGTATCTTTTTCCCAGCTTTAAATGGTCCTAGTGAAGCTTGTGTGGTTGACTTAAGCCGACCTGGCTGTAAGCTGTCTGGAAAGAGGCAGTCTTGTCTATGTGTTCCTACCAATACCTGTGTGTTGCCTTTGGGAATTTTGCAGTTGCAGCATTTAAAAGTGAACTTTGGTTTGGAGGGGTGTTAATTTATTATTAGGTTGCGTAGGCAAAAGTTCCTCTGGTGGGATAGAACCCATTTATGTTGACTTAGCTGGTTGGTAAACTGCAGAGTTAGACTGTAGCACAGCGACTATTTTAAATTATTGCTGCATCCTAAAGAGGTAGTTTTGTGTTTTCTTTTCCTGCCTGCTCTGTCCTGCTCCTGTGCTAGCTGTCCCTTCTGCCAGCTCAGGTGTTTGTGCAGCTGCATATGGAACTAGATAGCTTCCCACTTTTCCATGTAGCTGCTTTCTTCCATGTTAATATGGCTTAAGTTAGCTCTTAATGGACTCTTGGTACCTTTAGATTTTCTGCTTTTTTTTTTTTTTTTTTCCCAGTCCTCTCTCTCCTGTTTGAGAACTCTTGTTTCAGGCAGTATCTTGTTAGCAACAACTGCTTTTCTACATAGAAGGAATAAAGTTGCAAAAACATCATGCAGGTTGCAAAAGACAAAGTCAACATAGAGGTGAACAACAGAAAGAAGCATTTCTTGACGGACAAAGCAAATACTGCTAGAGCTCAAAGAGAGATGTGACTGGCAGGTGTGGAGGGCTGCTGGAAGGGCTCTGGGCAGTCATTTGCTGATGAGCTTCAGATGCGTTTGATGGCAGCAGTGGAGGGATGAGAGAATATTGTAATCTGTTCAAGGTTAGAGAAGGCATGCTAGTTACACTTCTGTGTGCATCTGTCTTCCCTTCAACATATTCTTGATCTGATCTCTGTTTTCCTTCCCATCATATGATTTTGTATATTTAGCCCAAAGGACATCTCTCTCTGCCCTAGTCTAGCAATGATCCTTTTTTCCTCACGTAGGAAAAATTAGAGGGTCCAGTCCTCTGGTTCCTCATTGCCTGTTGAGGCAAATTGTCTCTACACACAGCCTTTTTGTTTTCTGTCATCTTCCTCTGAAGAGAACATCTGCAGTTTTTTGTCCTCTTAGGCACGTGGTCGCCAGAAACAGGCACACTGCCCATGGCTCTGGTGGTGTTTCTGACTGCTCTCAGCTGAGGAATCATCTTCCAGGCAGTTGCTGGAGTGAAAGGCATTCTAGGGTGTAGGCTTACATAGTTTGATTTGAGCTGTGTGGTGTTGGACTCTCAGAGNGAAGGGTTATAGCTTGCTATATGTGGGGAGATTTTCAGGGGAAAGGCAATGGTTGCATCCTTGATACACAGGCCTCCCATCCACTGCCAAATTCTACATCCGTGTTGCTGTAAGCAGGGACAGTAATGCTCCTCCAGTGAAGAGTTTTTCAGGCTCTTCATCTGTTCTTCCTCCCTGCCCCCTTCCCACCCCAACATAGCCAAAACAACATGTTGTTTCACCTAACCACATTCTTGGAAGGAGCTGAGCTGTTTTGACTGAAGTAATGCTGCCTTACTGGAGAAGAAAGCACAGCATCTCCAGGCAGATGCTTAACATGGAAAACTTGACCAAGCTATCTAAATGATGGACCTGGTCCAAGTCTGCTACATGTGAGACCTACGTCTACTTCAGGTGAATTTGACCTGCATCTCATTAGGGTCCTGGGTTGTAGGATACCTTTCCATTCTTATGAGAGGTCCTTTATTTTTTGGCCGCTTTCCGAGGCTCTTTAGGAGGAGTTGCTGCCATAGTTTCTAGCCCAGAAGGGAACAGCAGTGACAGACAAGTTTGGCAGAACAGAAGGTTGTGCAATGTGTTCTCGTCTTGAGTAGACCTTGAAAAAGTCTGCTGCAGACATCAGTGGAATTAATGGAGTGGCCCTAGGTTAAAGTTTGGCAGAACAACTGAAAGCACTTGTGTGAGGAAATGTGTTGGAACAAGTTAACAAATGGTGGGATGTTCTACTAGTTGTGTCACGAATAATCTTTTAGGTTTGCAACAGGTGGACATGGAGATTCTGAGCAACTGCAGCTTGCCAGGACTCTGCTTGGAGTAGGGGATTCCCAAAGCTTTACCAAGTTAGGCCAAGTATGCGGTGTTTTATTCTGCTTAAGAAAATAAATTGTAGACAGTGCTCACCGAATAGTGTTACTGTGTCAGAAGCTGTAATTTTTGCAGCATTATGTCTGGGAAAGATTAAAAATTGGCAGCTGGATCTGATAGATGTTCGGAATTGAAACTTCTTTCTCCTTAAGGCCTTTATCTTTTTCTGGCCACTCTTACAGTTGCTGCTGCCAAAATACTCGCTGCTTTCTGTCAGAGGATGTCTGGATCCATGGTGTTGAAGGATCCTGTTCTGCTGCACATTTAGAAATGCTGCTCTTTAAATCACAGGGCTTATAGAGGGGATTCCTATTGATTGTTTTCAATTTGTGCATTGGGTTTCGTGTAGTTTCTGTTAATGTAAAGCTGGGTCTGTGCAATTTTGAATGAGCTTTCCATAAGTCAGGCTAAGTGAAACACCTCTAAGCTATTTCAACAGGTAATCTCCCTATATTGGAAAACAACAAATTGATGGCCAATTATATGCTTCAGATGTGATTGCCTCCTTCAAATTACTCTTGTAGCTATTGCTGTTCACTGGACATACCCATTGATGGAAGCAAAAAGAAAAGTGTTTTTTTCTATAGCTGTCTATGCTAGACTGCTTGCATGGGCTTGAGAGGCAGCGCCTGCTGCTTGCTTTTCTGTATAGAATTCCTCTTTCCTGGCAGTGTAGAAAACTTTAGCCTACTTCTCTAAATGTCACTGATGTTTTCCTTAACTTATGGTCGTATTATTTTTTTCCAAATGTTGTCCTTCCTTACTTCCCAGATGGGTACTCACATTTTAAGACCCATTCCTGTGTATACAGGGAAGCAAAGACTTTTAACAACCTGACTCTGTGCCATTGGAGGCCTGCACTCCCAGTTGTTGTTCCTAAGAGACCACAAACAAGGTCGAGCAGCATCTCTCTACGCTACACCTGCCACGGCATTTCTGGCAGGTGCAAAAGCAGGAATGCACATGCTCAAGGAGTTTCATGCCAAGCTGACGTCCTAAACATGAGTTATATTCTTCTACAGTTGGGCAGATTGTGAGCTGTGGCATTTTTGAGGTGCCCTTTTGCATAAGGTCTTATAACTATCCCTTAGTCTTCTCCTTTTTTTCCCTCTTTCTGGGTGGCTAAGAGACAGTATCATTCTGAAGTTGTCTCTTCAAGGTCTCCAGGGCTGATGCTCAGCCCTTGTAGCTGCAGTGTCTGTCCTGGCCACTCAGCATTCTTAGGCCAAGTGTGTCAAGGATTCTTCTGTTTCTTGGAGCTTGGTAAAATATCTGATTCAGACGCTGGTCAGGGATCAGAAGCTGTGGTAGGCATGTGGTAGGTAGAATAACAATTATCTTGTAACTTTTCTCAGAAGTATCATGCTTTCAGGGTGAATGTGGGTTTTCTTTCTATTCCACCTTTTCTGCTGGCATAAAAGAGCTTGGTACTTGTATGTGGACAAGGTTATGATGCAGTTTGTGTAGCTAAGACAAACTATTACAATATGAAATAAAAACAGCTTAATTTTCCATCCACACAGAGTTTTGAGCGTGTTGAGGCACGGTTCGAAAGCATTCCAGGCTAAAGTAATGCTAGGTCTGGCTGCCGTAGAGGTTGAGTTGCTGGGTCCTTGGATACAAAGGATGGTAGGAGAGGCTGGTGAGTGCAGCGTGAAGTGTGTATCGCTCTGCAGCCTTGTGGGTGTTAAATTGTTTGGGTTCTTTTTATCAATGTGAGCCAGTTTGCCATGGCTGGTGCTGCAGCTATATCTTTCAAAAATAAAAGAGGAGGAAAAGGCATGTGCAGGGAGGGTATGTTCAAGAAAACCGGGGCAGTCCCCCACCTCCACTTCAAAGAGCTCAAAAGGATTTGGTCAGAAATAGCCTAGTGTGAAGTTAAGAGCAGCCCCAAGAATTAGGCTTGTAGTGGCTTTATTATAGCTGATCAAAGAGGTTTTCTCTCTGCCCTGTGGAAACAGCATGCATGAAGTTGGTTGCTACCATCTTGTTCTGTATTACTTGAAAAATGATCTCTGTTCTGTGATTTATTGAAGCGTGTTGCCCTGTCTTGGGGTGACCAAAGAAGTTAGCACCTGTGCAGCAGAAGTGGTGGAGCAGGTGGGTAGCTCCTGAAAAGGGCGCTACATGTATCATGACTGTAAATAAACAGGGCAAGAACACCAGTGGGCAAGAAACGCGATTTATGATCCTTGAAGCTGTGGAAGGGAAAGGCAGCAGTAGTTTTGTTGTTGGTTTTTCTTGGTTAATCACTACTGGTAAGTCTGAGAGGTATCATGATTATTTCCTCTTTCTGTCATAGAATCCCTTGCTGAGATGTGGATTTTTTCCTCTTTGGCACTCTCAGACTGGTCCAACTCAAGCACTGGAGCAGGAAAATGGGAGTGAAGGCCATGCCAACTAGAGCAGAATGGGTTACTTCTGTTGTATGACACACTGTAGAGGATGCCTTAAAAAGTGATTGTCATACCTTAGCGCTCTGTAGCGACCAGGTATGAAAAGGACGCCTTAAAAAGTGATTGTTGTACCTTAGCACTCTGCAGTGCAGCGTGAAGCAGTGTGAATAAGAATAGTTACTGGGTAACTAAAAAGATTAGGAATTCTTCTGTCTTTAGTTACTGTTTATTTTCTTCATTAGTACCGGTTCTTCTTGAATGCTTGTGTAATTTGGTTAAATCCATAAATACTAAATGGGATCGTTTCTGTTTGCCTGTCCTAGGTTTACCTATGGCCATGCTGGAACAGTCTACAAGGAATTTGTGTACATTTCAGGTGGCCATGATTACCAGATTGGCCCGTATAGAAAAAATCTGCTGTGTTACGATTACCGCACGGATGTTTGGGAGGAGAAGAGGCCGATGCTTACTGCCCGGGGGTGGCACAGCATGTGCACCTTACAGGACAATATCTACTCCATTGGGGGCAGCGATGACAACATAGAAACCATGGCCCGCTTTGACATCCTGAGCGTGGAGTCATACAGCCCTCAGTGTAACCAGTGGACCAGAGTTGCTCCTCTGCTGCAAGCGAATAGTGAGTCAGGGGTGGCTGTCTGGGATGGCAAAATTTATATACTTGGAGGCTACAGCTGGGAAGAAACAGTCTTCTCCAAAACAGTCCAGGTTTATGATAAGGAGAAAAATAAGTGGTACAAAGGAACTGATTTACCCAAAGCAATTGCTGGTGTGTCTGCATGTGTCTGTGCACTGAAACCCAAAACAGAGGACAAAAAGAAAAAGACAAAAACAAAAAAACATCAAGATCGAGGAAGATGACTCCTTCTGGATAACCACCCTTTGATGGTGGACTCCAAAAGACTTTTGTATTTATCGTTTCTTTCTAACCTTGAGGCTTTATTTTTCTTTTAAAATGAGGGGGAAAAAGGGCATCTTCTGAAGCCTCAAAAATGTACAGCTGAATGTGTTTCTTGGATTAAGCTCATGTTTAAGGTAAAAGCAAGAAAAATGAAAAAATCCATCCTACAGTGTAAGGGGTGATGTGGCAAGAGAGGTTATGCTGGTCTCCCAAATGTTAAGGATTAGTCTTCTTACACCTGTGGTTCAGGGCATTTCTGCATACCTCCTATTATACTGACATTTTTAAAATAAGGTTGAATCTTTGGCTGAGATGATAATGTCAAGGGTGAGGAGGCCGAGCAGTAAGTGATCAGTTTGAAGTTACAGAGCAGCTCGAAGGAGTTCAGAAGCAACTGCTAAGAAAAAAATGAAATGGATCTTTGATGTAAATCTTGAATTTTTGTAGCATTAAATTCCATTTACAGTACATTCTTGAGTTGTAAGTATCAGATTTCTGGAACATGTGAGCATTCAAAGAAAATACTTCTGTAGGTGAATGCAGGTCAGAGCAGCTTGAAGAGCAAGTAACTCCACTGTACTCTCAGGATTAAGAAGGCCTTACTGTGTGGCAAAAGAATAGATGGGGTTGACTTGGGCTTGGATTGGTAGCTTGGATTGAACTTTGAAATCTGGGGAAGGTGACATGACTTCTGCATCTCTTGTTGCGACATTTTCCATATCTAAATACAATAGCAAGTTTTTCTTAGGCTTTAAACCATTGCCCTGCAATGGGGAAAAAGTACCCTATTAAAGCAATAGAAAAAAAGATTTGAGAATTTGGTTGGAAACTGTACAGCTTGCATTGAGCTTTAAAGTAGTTGGAACTGGTAGAGCTCACTGTGAGTTCAGGGTTTGCTGAAGAGGGTTCCAGGGGGTGGGGAAATGGCAGGAGGATCTTTGAGGTGAGCGTGAGGCAAGAGCACATCCTTCTCCAGCCCTGCCAGGCCGTACAAGATGGGGTTTGCTTCATTTGACTTGGACCTCGCAGCGGTCACAGCAGGCAGCCAGTGTGAGCAGGGGCCCATACTGGACTTGCTACTGTCAAACAGCAGACTAACCAGGATGATTAATTGGGGTTCAGTAATCCTGAGGAAGAGATGCATAATTTTTACCTTAGCTAACAGCTCATGCTTTTTTCCTTTTTCAAATTCAGCCTGGCTTTTTGTGAGAGTGGCCTTTTCTGATAGGTTTGTCAGCATTCCAAGCCATGGCTCATCAAGCGTGCAGCTGGACACCTTCCCCAGCAAGGCAGGTTCAAAAGGAAAAGTAAAATGTGCTCAGGATTGTGTTTGGGATCCAGACAGTGGGACTGAACTGAAAATTGTCAGTTGGCTCCCCTGTGACGTGCTGTCCTCTGCATACCAAGTAAAGAGATTTCTGACCCAAGTGTTAGTTCACCCTCTACAAACACAGCTGATTCTGCTGTAGATATTAAAATTCCCCGACTGTCTGGCCAGCTTTCAGGCATTCACCCTGGGGCATTTCACAAATGCACCTCTGATTTGCAAGGAGTTGATCACCAGCAATCTGATACAACCACTTCAGTTATTGTAATAATGCCAGGCCACAGATTAATATTTCTCCTTTCCCAAAAGAGTAAGTTTTTAGAAACTTTTTAAAAACTTTTGTACTTTTGTATAACACATTTTGCTAACTCAGTCTTGTTTGCCATATATTACGTTATTTACTATAGGAGCTACTGCTCTGTAATTGTGGCCCTGTCGTTGCCACCAGGAACCCATAACTGGATGGATCTTTCAGTCTGTGTGTAGTTGGTGGATGTGATGCAGCTGTCGCAGCAGCGTTTACATTCTCAGCATTGTCAGGCAGTCAGCTATAATTGTAACCATTGTACAGCCTCTCCGCTGACAGTCCAGCCCGCCAGACCTGCTAATAAACACGTTTTATTTTCAGCTATTGAGGATCTGCTGAGTGGTTTGGTTTAAAGTTCTGCCGGGGAAATATTGATTGTAGGTGTTTTTTTTTTTTTTTTTTTTTTTTTTTTTTTTTTTTTCATCCTTTTTTTCCTTTTCTCTTGG
>VXAV01004028.1:90807-102122 GCA_013399715.1 Alectura lathami
GGTTGGACTTTTTTTGGAGGGGGGTGGGGGGGGTCATACAAGCGCTGCTATAATGGGAAGGGAATAAGGAGATTTGTAAACTAATCCTCCCCCTCCCCCCCGCCCAAACCCTCCGCAGACCTCTGCACTTTGGGGTGCAAAGGGCTGAGTGTTGCAAGACCGCGGCGTGGGGATGCGGCTTCCCCGGCTCCCACCGATTAACGCGGCCGGGAGATTTCTGCGGGGAGCTGAAAGCCCTGCGAGCGGGGCGGCTCTTCGCTGGGCGCCCGAAGCGCCGTTCTCGGTTGAGTCTGGTGTGTGCTTTAGAGCAAGGCAAATCAGTGAATGGGCTCAGTTACTGTTTCCTTTGTACTGTGGTTTCCTTGTCTTTTTTTTTTTTTTTTTCTCCTCTTTTCCCCAAAAGCTTTGAACATTAGGCAGTGTCTGGCGCACAGCGTTACGCTTATGCAAAACTTGCTACAACTTTGATTTTAGCAAACAATGAAGTTTAGGGAACTTCATGTTAAAAAACTTCTGCTAATAAACCGTGTGCTTTCTGGTGGAAAAAATCTTTTATAAAATGTTTTTCAAGCAAGATGATATATTATTTTTATGTAGGATGACTGAAGTGAAGTGCACATGCACTAAAGTTGTACATTAGTGGTACTGACTGATGTTTTTTCTTAAGAAAAGTTTGTATTTGTTGAAAATTGTTTGGATATTTCTTATCCAGCTTGATTTATTAGTGCTTGAGAAAGAGTGAGACCTGGTTTTGTTATGTGGATGTTCTCAGGGCAGTTGTATTTCTGGAGTTTGTTTAAAATTTGATGTGATGGCGTATGATCACAACATTTTGTATCCTTTAACTTTTCTTTCAAACAGGTGGAAGCTCAGTTTTGTCCATCCACTGCCCTAATTAGTGATAATTAGAGTGCAGCATATATCAAAAAGATTTAGTGTCCAAAGCAGAAGCTCTTTAACTCGCTGCTTTCTGCTCCGTTCAGTACTAGGCAGCAGTGCCTGTGATAAGACTGGGTTTTTCATTGCAGCTTTTTTCTTGATTTAGAAGAATAATGGAAATTTATGTGTCTGTGCGTAATGAAGCTGCTGTACCTTGAAATGAAGAAAAAAGTTCATTTGGTTTGGTTTATGATGAAGCACTGTAAAGCTGCAATTAAAAGTAGATTGTATATTCATCCTTAGTAGTAGCTTTCTGTATGGAGTCCATTTTAAATGAAACCACTTTTGAAGTATAGATAGGCATTTAGGTCTTGTGAGGATGGCTGTTTAAATCTATAAGCAATTCAGGAAACAAATACGTAAGTTACCTTACACCTAATGTTTTGTGCTATTTAATATAACTTCTAATTTTTTTGGTTTTCTGTTTGTTCCCCCCCTAATTTAAACAGTTTGTTTAAGCACTGAGATTCACACAAATATCTGTTCTGGAGCTGCTCAAGTGAGGTAGCAACATTTCGGACTCTTGGATGGAGAACCTGAAGATAAGTTTAGGGATGCACTTTTACATGTAGATGTTTCCTTTTTATTTTAGGATGATAGTTTTGAGGATCAGTGGAAAAAAGTGTTTTGCTAAAGTTGTGTTTTCTAAGCACAGGACTAAATAACATAATTTAGTCACCGTGTTTGTGTCATAATGCTGAGTTCTAGGCCAAAGCGCTGCTTCCCCCCCCTTCAGTTTGTGTGTACCATAGTTGAGACATGTTTTTTTGTCATGTAAGAGAAGAAGTCTTCTAGAAAATCATGCTCTTGTAAATAGTTAAGATGCATGGCCAGATCTCTGCCAGCTAATGAGTTCGTGTAACCGTGCGCAGAACCGCTGCATCACTTGCTTTGCACATGCTAACAAATGAATCATGGAACATGACCATATCGTGTATTTTCAAAGGAGGGATTAAATGTGGATGGCCAGCCAGTCTGCAAGCACCTCAGCATGTGCTAACACATTTTGGATCCTACTGGTCATTTGCACCTCTGTATTCCATGCCATTATTTCATAATCGTTTAATGAGGTATTTCAGCGTTGCTGTCAGTTCTCTGGGTGTATTCAGAGTGCATTCAAAACTCTGAAGGCAAGCTAGAAGGAAACCTGTTGTATCACTGCGGGTTCTGCTTGACACTACAGAGGTTGAGCTGTTTTAACACTGGGTATTGTGGAAACTGTTTTTCATCAAGGACATCTAAAATCTTCTTTTCGAAGGAAAAGTAACAATGCTATTTGGAAAAGCGATGCTCATAGGAACTGCTTGAAGAGTTGTGTTAGCCACTCTCATCATTTTGATAGAGTGAATTAATGCAAACACTTCATTTGCAAATCTTGTGAAAACAAGGTAAGCAGAAGAAAGGATACCGTAGCAGAATGAATCATTTATGCTTGTTTTGTTCTGTCACCATTAGCGTGGTGTCAGGTTGACTCAGCGCCATTTTAAATGCGCTACGATGCCCCCAAAACCAGCACAAGTGAAAACCAGTAGGGTTTGTGTTCAGAAGGAGCTGAACAAGCTTGTAAGCTGCTCATCCTCACGCAGGCCTGCGTCTGGTCTGACAACCAGAATAACTGGAACCCAGGACAGCATGCAACCTGACTCCTGAAAGGCTTCGAGCTCTGCTTTCGGGCGGCTGCGGGGTGCTCCCTCGGGAGCTGAACGGTGCCTGAGGCCGATGCTCGTTCTGGAGGGGTGAAAAAGTCTGCAGGCATGTTTTGTGCTGTCTTTGCAGTGTATGGGCTGAAGTTTGTGAGTGGTGTTGATTAGGAAATCAATCTGTCTCAAAAATAATCCTAAAAAAAGTTCTTATGTAGCTGGAGGAGTTTCTTGTGCTAGCTTGCTTACATCCGTACAGATGCGTCTAACGTTGTGGTGTCATTACAGGCAGAAAGAAGTGTTAGGAGAGAGGGCAGTGTGGATCCTGTCTGTCGAGTTCCTGAGATGGATGGAAAGCTCTGGCGTGGGTGGGGGCACTGGGAACGCAGAGCAGCTCTGGGCCAATGCTGCTTGCAGGTGGTGGGAGAGGGGCAGCACCCTGCTTCTGCTGTGCTCAGCTAGGTCTCGCTGTTTTAAAGGGGTGAAAAAGCTGGATTTGTCTCCCTGTTTTATTAGAGTCCCTCTTCCACGGCTTGGGGCTGTTTGGGGTGCCCCTGCCCTGAGAGCTGTTGTGGCCAGCAGCATTCCCATGCTTCCATGGTCTCCGGAGTGCAAGCTGCAGCCCAGGCTGTGGGTTAGGTAGCCAGAAGGTATCGTTTGTCATCTGAAATGTGAGTGGTGAATCCCCGCAGTACAGTGTGTGAATGTGGGCTGGCTGCCTTAAAAAAAGGAAGTCTGGGAAAACTGACATAGAGCTTAAATTTGGAACTGTGTGGCAGCATGCAAGCAATGGAATGAAATCCACGCTTCTTGGAAATCGCTCCTATTTTGTGAATGTTAGAGTATAGCACTGATCCAGAGACATTTTAGAATGGATCCTGCCATTTAGCTGTTAATAAATCAAATTTTAGTTGGCAGTTGCATAGGCACACTGTGTAGCTGTTAAAATAGCTGTGAAGTTAAGTGGGGTTTTGCTTATAGGTAAACTGAGCTGTCTGATTTCTGTTCAGCAGTATACACACAACATGCTGCGTCATACAAAATGGGCAAAGCTGTTGTAACAGAACTTGCTGGCCTTGGGCCACTGGATTATAGTCATTTGTCACTCTAATGCCATTTCAGCAATGTAGATATTCATTTCCAAAGAATTAAACATGCTAGGACTGCAGTTTTTCTTTTTGATGGAAGTGTTTTATGTGTGATCATTGAACATACAACTGGGGATTATGGAACAAAGGGTTATGCTTCATGGTGAAAAAAGTGTGTACATGTATATATGCACAAGCACCCTATAGTGAAGAAACTAATATTTTAAATTTGGGTTTCTAAACTATTTTTATGAATTGTAATTTATAGGTTTCAGACTGCATATTTTAAGTGTTATTCCCCACAATGGTACCATGTGGATTTTTAAAAACACTTTAAAGGATTTTGCTAGATTAGAGCTCATGGTAATATATTCATTAACACCCTAACAGAGTAAAATTTTGAAGTACATTAGTGTTTTTCATTTTGTGTTTGACTCCCTCACATCTAATTGAATTGCAGATGTTCTTGATACTTTAAATACATTTAAGAACTTTTCTTCCTTGTTTGACAGCATAAGGTCAATTAATCTTCGTTGCTTGTTATGGGGTCTGTTTTTTTCACCTATAGCTAGACAGGAGGTAGTTTAAATCACAGTAGCCCTGACAAAGTGATTGTGCAAGGCTTACTTAGAGCATACACCTTATGGAAAAGCAGGACAAAGTTTAACATGAAATTAAGAAAGGCATATGGTATTCACAAAAGTTAGTACAGTATAAACAAAAAATGTACAAATTGGGAATTTTGCTGTTTATAGTATGTATGCGAATTCACATCATTATGTGAAAGTTTTGAAAGAAGGATTGTATGTTGTTTGTTTTGGAATTAAGTTTGGAAAGAAAGGGATGTGGATCAGCTTCCATTGAATGCAGTGTTAACACAAACTGGAAAAGCACTTAAGGGTTCTGTAACTGTTTTGCTTTGATAACCTGATTGGGGTTTCAGTTGGAGCTAGAGGAGAAAAATGTCCTATCTGTAAGAAACTGTGTAGAAGAACATCTCTTTGAGGGTTGTGTGCAAGTATGCATTTAAAAAAAAAAAAAAAAAGTAGGTTTTCTTCAAAGAATTCTGTGTATGGAAGACTCTCCTTTCTTTGAACTAAGCTGAGCATGCTAGCAGGAACAGCAGTGCTGCATTCCCTCAGTGCAGTGGGCATTTTTTTTTCATACAGTCAGAGCCTGCTGCAGTGATTCACGGGCTTCCTGCCTCACTTCTCCCCACGAAATTTTCAGGCTGGTGCCAGATTTACAAGTGTAATTTAAGCTGCAGAAGCTGTATATCCTTCATGCAAAGAAGGGAAGGCTTTTGTAGTGAAAAATGTTTTGTCTTGTTGGAGTGGGATTCCTTTGTAGGTGGTGTAGCATCGTGTTCCCAGTGGCAATCCTTACAGTGTCAAGCTAATGTTACTGGTTTTGTGGGTGATTGACAGCTTTGCCGTATGCACATACCTATCTCAGTGGGAACTTCTATATAGTTTGCTCTTTAGACTGTAGTGCAAAAACACAGGTGTTTGAGGCTGGCTTGAGATCCGCTGATACTAGCAGTGAAGAGTCATGCAATGCAGGCTGGGTCCCTGCTGTCAGATGGCAGGAGCGAGTCCTTCAGGTGTGCTGACTGCTGCTGTGCAAAGGTGAGGCTTTGTGCAGTGTGTGGTGTCAGACGCGGGTTTCTCTCTCCGGGTTTTCTGATGAAGCGAAGTTCTTGAAACACACGCTGCATGGTCGTTCAGGTTCACATATGTTTCAAAGGCAGAGATGAATTCAAAGATAGCCTTCTTTATGGGGTAGGAGCTAAGGAAACTATGATGGCAGGGGTAAAGGGGAGGTGGAGGCCAGACGTTGATAACCTCTTTGTTTCTTGTTGCAAGAGTTAGGATGGATGATGAGACAGGTGGAAAAGGATGCAAAGCTTAATGGTAGCAATATAGATATTCAGATCAATTGTACTCAATATTGTTGGGCCATGGTGTGATAAAAGGAGAAGGGAAATAAAGCGGAAAGGGGGAAAGAGTCCTGGTCAGCACAAGTTACAGCTGAGTTGCAAGAAGAATCTATTTCTCTTGAGTTCAGGTCAACCTCAGTCTACCCATTAAATCATATAGTCTCTAGTAATAGCTGGATGTTACCAAAGAAAGAAAGAAATAGTGCTATAGATGTCCATAAATATGGAAAACCTCACGTGCTGTTCCTTTGCTGCCTTCAGGATACGAAACCAAAGCTGCCACTATTTGAAAAGTTCTGTGGAACACTGTAACTAATTGTTATAAAATTGGAAAAAAAAAAGTCAAAGACAACTTACTCAGGCAATTCTTACTATTCATTTTCTTCTGGGCTAAAAGCTGTGATTGTAGGCCATTACCCCTGCGCAGTTAAACTTCCATAAATCGCAGGTAGTGGAAGCTCCTTGTGAGAGCTTCAGATAACAGAAGTGTTCCTAGAAGTGTTCATGCTGTTAATGTGCTTTGATAGCAAGCAAGAATGAGACACACAAAGTCATCAACCTGGAATTGCAGCTGACAGAAATGTAAGCACAGCAGAGTCATAAAAGGGTGAAAGAGGAACAGTCAGCTTTCGGAGCAGAAATGGAGCTGCTCCGTTTGCCCATGTCAACAAGTTTGCCTTCTCAGGCTTTTGAACTTTACCCCTGTTGTAGCACCACGCTGGACTGTGGTGGTTGCTCCTGTTGCTGCGGGTCAGAAGGACTGCAGAGGCCAGATGCTGGCATTGCACGTGTTGCTGGAGAGTCTGTTTCCTTAACTGGGGAGAAGAAAGTCAAGGAATGCGTATTGCACTTAGTACTGTCATGGAAAGGCCACCATGCTTTTCTCTTTGCTGTAATTGCATCCTTGAAGTAGATATCCTGTAACGATTAGGGCAATTGTGCATGATTTTTTTCTTTGCTTTGTGGTGCTCCTGGTAGTCATTGGTGCTGTGATCAGAAGTTGCACTGGGCTGGAGGGATCCCGTGCTTCAATACATAGCTCGTGGCTGTGTGCTGAGCTGCCTGCAGTGTGTAGGCACAATATTTTCATGGTGGCATGACTTCAGTTAGTCTGAATTAAGAAATAGTTTTTCTAGCTTAAAATCTTCGGGTGTAGCTAAGAGCTGAGGTGTTTTACAGCAGTTTGCTTTGGTTGCCAGTTCTTTTATTGGTGTTTGTGCTTCGAATTTATTTTATGACAGCCTTTAAAAAAGTGCCTGTGATTAGTGAACAAAAGCTTATTATATTATCTTTAAAGACTGGCTTCAAGCATATGAAACCAACATATCTGATCTGTTTACTGAAAAGCCACATTGCAGTATTTGATAGTGGCAGACATCAATAATTGGAAACTTAGTGTATATTTTGCCTATTATTTACAAAATGAAAACAGTAGTATGAGTGACTGGTTGTACTTCCTGAATATTTTTGATTTCCAAGATTCTCTTTTTTTTTTTTACTGGATTTGGGACCAGAATATGCAACATACGTTCGCGTTAGAAGCATGTTCTTCCAAAAGCTGCCTAAATTGTGTTGTTTGAAAGCGGAAAGTACAATAAATTCACAGTATGTGTGCTGAAATGGCAGCATTTGGTTTCAGCAGTGCTGCACAGCCCTGCCAGCGCTGCAGATCAGGTGGCAGCCTGCTGGCCTTGGCGCGGTGTCCCCAAAAACACTCTTGCTCCTTTGCAGTGCCAGTGGTGAGGAGGGAGGTGCCTGGCTGAGCACTACGAGATCTCATGTAAGGGAGGAAGATGTGAGGTAGCGTCACTGTCAGTGTTGTTGTTCTGAAATGCGCTACCTAAAATTGGTTTTAAAATCAACTGTGTTGTTATCATACAGTAAACCTACTGCCATGTTCATATGCAGTTGTTAAGCCTGCCATTTAAAAATAAGGGTGTTTCATATGCTTACTGTCTGTGGTTTACTTGTAGCAGTGTATTAGTCTGTTAATTCATTTTAACAACTGTCTTGCACGTAAAATTGTGTTGCAAGTACTTAAGCACTAAACCCTACCTGGATTAGGTGGTGCACGCATGGGTCCCACTTTTCATTTCAACTTCTATACCCCTGCAAAATATACAGTTGCTGCCATGGGCAGTGCTGGATTCTCTCAGGTTTCTGCCTGCTGCTTCTCACATCTCAGAGTGGGAGAGGAGGTGGATGGCTGCGTATATACTGAGAATCAAAACAGTGGATGGTGTCTTCAGTTTCTGTTTGCCAGGGGAATGTGCAGCAGCACGTTTGTCACCTGATGAGCTACTGGAAGGGACCTGAGCTCCTGCAGAGAGAAAACAGAGTGAGAATCTGTTCAACGGCCGTAAAACTTCCACAGTTACAGAGCTTAAAATATGGAGGAGTAACATTATTACTGTGGTTATAGATGTTTCATTTTAGTGAACCCCTTGTGTCATTTACCTAACATGATGTTTCTTTTCTCCAGATCGCTGTTTCATTTTTGGCTGTTTCTCTGTGAGGTTCTAACCTGTTTTTGGCAGGACACAACTGCAAAGGGCAAAGTCTTGCTCCTTGCTCCTGACCACCTGCATCTTCTGCTTTGTGCTGGCTTCTCACCACTGATCCCCACCCCGAGCACAAAGAAATCCGGATAGCTTTCTCTGGCTGAGTATAATCATCTCACTGATCTGTTCCGTGTGCGCCAGAGCTGGGGCAGGAGAAAAGGTGGGACTGTGAATGCAGCAGGAGGAAAAGGGGAGTAAAGCTGCGCCCATGGTGACTGCAGCAGATGGTACTTGTGTTTAATGGTTGGCCAGTGTTTTCTCTTACTGTCACTGTTAAATGTGTGGTACCTTGCTGTGGTGGTTACCCCTGTATGGGCTCTGAGTATCATTTGCCTTTGCATTGTCTTTTTTAATTTTTTGTGGCGGATGTGGTTTTGATAGGACTTTGCACTGCATTTAGATTAATCTTAAACTTCCTAGGTGAAGTCTTATCCAACTGCAGCTGGGAACACTCAGCACTTGAGAAATGTAGGGCTGAGATGCTGGACATTCAGAAGAGGTGTACCAGCCCTGCTGGGTGGGTTCAGTTGCCTTCTGCGGTGCTAATCTGTGTTCCTTGCTAGGTTGGAGTCCAGACAGCTAATTTTTACCTCACCTAATCTTAGCCACCTTAAATCCTACCTTGACTAATCGCTTGTGAAAAGCATTGTGTGGGTGACTTGTTCAGCTGTGGGGCTGTTAAGGATGGATTGTAGTTTTCCACAACAACAGTTATACGGAAGCTATCCATTCTTTTCCTGCTTCTCTTTATTTCCCAGTGCATCTTTTAGCTTGCTTGACAGACTGGAAGAGCAGTCTCCTTACTGCTCAGTGCAGCATCATCTCTTGGGACAGGGGGCATTGATCTTGTGAGGTATGAGTCCTTTGGGAAGATGTGAACAGCAGAAAGGAGCAAAGGATGTATTGAATGTGCATAAATGAGTGGGACTCAAAGATTCAAGCTATCTTTGTTTTTACATGGCTTTGCATTTGAGTACTTGACTAGAAGTGTAACTTCTTGGTGTAATTTCCTTAAATAATAGGGTGCCACCTGGGGTCTCATAGGTGCTGACTGCAAGGCAGACAACCTTCACCTGCATGGAAAAGGGCATCTGCTGTTCAAGCTCATGGAGCAATTCACAAGAGGGGGAGTATTATTAAAAGGAGCTGGGATGCCGACTGCTGCAACTAGATTAAAGACACTTCTGACAACAGTAAAAGAGTCATGCAGTTCCAGGATTTGGGGTGATAATTCAGCTTTTGGAGAGGAAATGATCTGGCAGGCACAGAGGAGTTCTTTCCATTTCTTTTTTTCTGTGCTGTCCCCACCAGTAACTTCTGATCGTGTGATCCATTTAACATCTGTTTCCTCATCTTTGGCCTCATCAAGCCGATTGTAATCTCCTTAAACCACTTCAAAATGTGCTTACATTCAAACTTATTTGCTTAAAACTCAGGGCCTTTTTGGAGATTTTCTTCCCATAGCTCTACCTCCCTTTTTTGATCTTTAATAACCTTGCTAAAGTTTAGATGAATTAGTGTTTTATTAGTATTATTTTTTTAATCACAGATTTGAAGGATAAAAGTTGCCTATGAGATAAGTGCAGGTGCAGTAAGCACAGAAGAAAGGAGACTTTCTGCTGCCTGGGCACTGCCAAGCACCTCAAGCTGGCTGCCTGGAGGCCGTTCAGGGGAAGCTGCCTTTGTTCTGGTAGCCCGGGGCATCCTGCCTTGCCAGGCTAGGAATGTGCTGGCTCCTCCATGCCATGAGCTTAGGAAGGAGGGCACATGTGCCGTTCTTCCACCTGGAGGAGTGGAAAGAAACTTGTTGGAAACAACCATTCCACATCTCAGTTGCTAAAATAAAGTTTTTGTAAACTTCAGGGAAATACCGATTTATAGCGTATGTCTGGAATCTGGGTGGACTTGTGTGAGCTGTTCAAAGACAATTTGCTATTTAATGTGGCCAAACCAGTGTTCTCCAGATGTGAAACCAATTTTACTCCTGTGTTCTTAGAACTTCATTCTGCTGTAAGTATCGGGCACAAAAGGTTGCAGCCCTAATGATTACAGTCTGGCAGAGAAAATAAAGGGCTAGCACTGATGCTTTTTGGCTGGGAGGTATTAGGTAAAATTAGTAAGAGATTGTTGAAGGTGGGGCAGGCAAAACAAAATAATAGGCTGGCTGTGTTCTTAAACAACTTTGTGTACTAACTTCACTCTGCTCGCTGCTTATCGTGCTATAGTAAATGAGAATAATTCAGGTCTTAATTATTTTTAGTTTTCTTTATCAGAAAAGTTCAGATGCTGCACATTGGATGCAGTTACTAGTTCAGTGCAGGCGGAGCTGTGAGATAAACGTCTGCTCATTGTGAGCAACCAGCTTGAAGCTGGTTCTTTCAAAAAATGACAGGCTGTGTGAAGTATAGCTATAACCTTCTTGCCACTGGGCGATTGCTTTGAGATCACATGTATGTGATGAAGGTGCGTTGTCCTCTTTAAAAACAAAATCTTCCCTTCTTTATTCTAGCATTACTTAAAAAATAGTGGCTGTTGCTTTGGGGCCTCTTTTGTGGAACAGAAGAAAAATCTCTGGAAGATAAGATGAGTCTTCCCATGGGTGGGGAGGATTAAATGATGTCTGTGAAAGGTGATGGGATGGTTTTTATGCTCCTCCTCCACCTTATTTCCCTCCCTAACTACCTCATAGGCTGCTTCCTTGGGCTAGTTGCTCTTTGTGGCAGCTGCTCTTTATTTGGGATGGAAGGACTCCAGTAAGTACCTTATTTCTGGTAACAGAAGAGAGGACATGAATGGATATAAGAAATCAGCTAGAGCTTTGGCAGATTTTTGAATGGTTATTGATCAGTGTGTTGGTCTTACTTAGAACGTGACATCACTGAAAACTTGTAGTAAAAGGAAGAGCACAATCTGCTCTGCTTTTGTGAGTGTTTGGATTGTAGTCTTCATGGTAAAGTGGTCAGGTCATGTTGTGCCCCTGTGATCATGTCAGGCTGTTGGTGCCATTTGTTCATTAAGCAGGCCTTGTATGAACTCTGTGGACACAAATGAAATTTCACCAAGTTGTGTGTTCATGCTAGTCAGTGATCCAGTTTTCTCTGGGATCAGAAAACGAGCTTCTAAGAACTATCATTTGTTGTTGGCTTTT
>VXAV01004028.1:107748-117880 GCA_013399715.1 Alectura lathami
TCTGAGAGGGGGGAAGCAATGCAGAATAGGTCTTCAGGTAAATGGTTCTTCTGGTTATATTACTTTTTCCCCACCATTAAATACAGTAACAGCAGCAGGATGTTTCTGTCCTCAAATGTCCTACAGCAGTTATCCTAATGCTCACATTGTAGCATTAGGGTAGCATCTCACAGCATTTAAGGCTATTCTCATAAAGTGTGTTGAGGAAGCATGAACCTACAATGTAAAATAAAGCAACATGGTTTGAATAACTGTCTCAAGAGTACCACTTGCTAGTTAGCTGTCAAAATCAAAAATCAGAGAAAGATGTTCCTTACATTTGTCCTTGATCTGGTTCAGTTCAATGTTTTAATTATCTGGATGATGGAAAAGAACAGTTAGATTATAAAACTGCCGTAGTGTTTGACATACATTCTGTCTGGGAGTAGTACCACCTCTGGGAGTCCCAGCATCCGCTGCTGCCAGTGTCCTTCTGAAGTCCCTTACTTACCCAGAGACTGAGGGAAAGGACTAGGTAAAGCTAAAAGTTGTCTAGGATTTCTCCTTTTGTGTGGCTTTTTGAACACCTGTTAGATCAGGTATCTATTGACTGAGATTATTCAGATGGCCCAGTTGCATGAGAGAGTTCAACTCAGACATCTCTACGTTATACTTGCTGTTGATTAAACTGATGATGTAGGTGACCAATAGGTGAACTATTTTATTGTTTAACATTATTTCAGTTTATATTTTATCATAGACTGTTGAGTGTAGACTACTAGTGTATTTTTTTAACTGGAAAAGTAAATATAATTTTAATTTAGAAAATAGGTTCTTCACAACTTGGAGCCTCTTTTCCACCCATTGATTTTGATTTTCAATATGGAAATTTGATGCGTTAAGATTTATTATTGTTTATAAATGGGTTTTACAATGTGAATTCTTATTACGTGCTTATTAATAGTGCCATTTAGAGATATTTTTGTTGCTACTTCTGATGCGCTTTTGCCCACAGTGCTTTAAGAAGGCAGCATGCAAGTATCTGTAGTTTTATCCAAGTGGAGACTTCACTGGATGCCTTTGAAATTTGCTACCCTGTTACAATCAATATTTAGAGAATCAGTGTAAAACTGGCCTATGCTCTCAAAGCTTTCCAGACACATGCTGGAATGCTGTGCGCTGGTGACTTCCAGTTAATGTCAGTCACAAGAGAAGGCATTCAGCTGCTGGAGAGGTCTGGGGGGAGGTGATGGAGGGATTAGCAATTGCCCATCTCTGGTTACACAACAGGAAGGGTTCTACCAGCCACTGAGTCCATAAAATGATGCCAGTGTTTTATACTGAAGTGATTTACAGTCCAGATTTTTTTGTGCATTGCTGTTTTGTTCTGCTTGGACTGATAATCAGAAATCTTTGCTTTTGTTCAATGTGGTTACTTTGACAATAGATGTTAGCTGAAACACATCAAGGGCAACACTGCAGCTGAACCAACCTGAGGGTCAAAAGGTTTAGGTGTGAGTATTTTCTCTACAAAGCACTGTTTTTATCCTTTCACAGGTAACTTAGTCTGTCTTTGCTTCAGTTTTTATCTGAAAATTGGGTAAGATTCTCATTTTCAAAATTGTGGTGAATTACTGTTGATGAAAGAAGATCCTGATACTGTGAGGTGAAGTGGTTGAGAAGTTGATGAGCCTGCGATCTGTAACCAAGATAATCTTTATCTTTCAGTAATTGTGGTAATCTGCAAGGACACTTGAAGCTACAGTACAGGATTTGATAAATATAGAAACACGAGTTCAAGACACACTCAGAAAATTAGACCTTAACAACGAGGTTATTCTTAAATTATTCAGATGTGTCAAATGAAATTGTTTTTAATAAGATTTTTTTCATTTCTTTTTTTTTTTATACAGCTTCCCCCTTACAATGAAACAGTTTCATGTGGCATTAAGTCCACAGGTAAGTTTCATGGTGAGAAATCAACAGTCACCTTTGAAAACTTAGAACTACTACAGGCTCTCTTTAAATTTATTCGGTAGAACTCAGAACGCAGGCATGTCAGGTTGCTTTTTTAAGCCCATTTATTGCATGAGATGTGTGAGACTATTTGAAAATGTTGCATTGAACTTCAGCTAATTAGTGTGGACATAATTACTTCTCAGTTGTGCTACCACGCAGCCTTAACATTCTGCTGAAATGGTGTAGAATGTAGCTGTGAAAACGTGGAGGGATGGAGCTTGCTGAACTTGTGCTGAAGAAGCAATTAACTTGTGTGGCGTTCTACGGCTCTTACAGGAGGGCCAGCAGAATGAGCGTTTTCTGGCAGTTGCAACCTGAAGGCAGCTCTGCAAGCAGTGCTCTGTTCAGTGTTCCCTCTGACACTGTTTCTGCTGGCTCAGCTGGTTTTCTGGAAAAACTTTTTTTTGTTGGTTTTTTTTTTTTTGCTTGTTTTTTTTTGACTCTTGATGTAAAATGTGTTACAGAGTTCCTGTTGTAGAGCTGTAATGGTCACGCTGCCCTAAACCTTACAGCGTGGAACAGGAACCTGGCCTTACTTCATAGTTATGTCAGTTCAACAGTTAACTAGGACTCTCCGTGTGATCATAACTAATACAGTGTAAAACAAACTTTCTCAGTATTTTACTCAGCAGGTAAATTAGTGGTATTTTTTTTGTGAACCCAGGGAAAAGCAAGGAAGCTGAGATTTACCCAGATGTGTATTGAGAGTGATGCAAATGACATCCAGATCTTCTTCAAATTAGCCCACGTGTCTGAGTGGACATTTCTCAGAAGTACTTAGGAGGACCAAAATGCACATGTTAATGTTCAAGTACACCTGGTTGTTATGCTTAGCAGCTTTGGCCTTGCATTTAAAGGTAAATAAGGTAGCCAGTCATAAAGGAGACAGCAGGCCCTGTTTGAAAGCAGATATGCAACTCTGTGCCTGGGGAGCATTATTTAGTGCAAGACCAGTTCTAGGACCCCAAAAAATTTTAAGTAGCAGTTTGCAAAGAGCCACCTGATATTACAAACCGTTGTTGGTGACAGGGGTGTCCAGTTGTATATTGCTTTGTCTAACTATGGATTTAAGTTGTGATTAGATTTCGATGTTAATGAGCCATGCAGAAAGTTGGTTTGTACAAATGTTTTTCAGATCATTCCTAGACCCTGAGAGAATCCCTCCCAGCCCTGAGATTAGGTAATGACAGCAAATTAGGTTTTGCCTGAAAAGCATCTTTAACAAGCTTGCACTGTACTGTGCATGCGTAGTACCACTGTGGTGGCTGCATAAGAAGCTGTGGAAACTAAACTGAAATGCTGTGCTCAGGATGTCTGCAATTATAATGAGATGACACGTACTGACCATGCTGTTACTCCATAGCCTAATTTTTTCTACTTATCCTCAGTATTTAACTTTGTTACATAATTAGAAGATTTGTCGATACTTCCTAGGAACAATCAAATCACAGCTGAAGCTCTCATATTCAGAACTCTGTTCAGACTAATTAGCACTAAGTATTCACAGCTTTGGTTATTGTACATAGACTTTGTCCTGGGAGCATCTGTTGATACTTGTTTCAATATGCTGTCATGTTGTTCATGACAGATGCATCTGTTTCAGAGCAGTCACCAGTTGTATTGTGAACTAGATTGAAACAAAGTTGCCCAGAAACAAAGTGGAAAGTCAAAACAAATAGAAGAAATTACCTCTCCTTTTTCAGAGGAGCTTTACACAAGCTTAAGGCAAATGAGTTTCTGCCAGCCAACCCACTGACTGACTATAGAGTAGATACTGCTGTTTATTATTTTATTCCTGCTATAAAGTTCAGTTCCTCACCTGTAACATCCTAATTTGTGTTAAATACTAGAATATCAGTTATGCTCGTGGCTAGATCTTATCCTACTAAGTTCATGTTGCACCTTCAGCTAAATTAATGTTCTGCTGCAACTACAAGAGAGGTGTTTTGTTTTCTGCTCCCCTCTTGCCCTGAGTTAGCTCTTGCGATTGTCTAGTGTACAGTAAGCTGATTAGTTCACCAGAACAGAGGAAAATGCTCTCTTGGATTATTTTTTGCCAGGTTAGCTTTTGGTGGCACAAGTGCTGGAAGCTGAGGAACACGCAGGGAGGGCAGACCTGAGACCCCTTGCTTTTGGCTGTGGTAGACTTAACTCACAAGAGAAAACCCCAATCTTTGTTATAAAGCAATTATTACTGCTTTTGTTTCTCTTCCAAAATCTCAGTTACAAGTCCTAGCTTATTTTGAATTGGTAGGGATTTGAAATGTGCCCAGTAATTCATCCTTACTGTGGATGGAGGAGCGTTGTGTTACCAGTTGTTTCTTGTGGTATTTGTTGTTGTAACAGGTAGAGAACTAGCTCTTGGCTCGTGTGAACTAAGTTGCTATAAGCAGATGAACTAATGAGGAATAGCTACCTTGTGGATTTGTGTCCTATGTCCCCTAAAACCCATGCCCTGCATTTGCAAGCAAACGAAGCTGCGGCTGGTTCTGAGCTGTGTGTCCTGGCAAGCCAGCCGTGCGCGGCCCTGCTGAGCCTGTTAGTGCTGCTGCGACACAGTCGGGTGACGCCTGACATCTTCCAGCCCTTCCCTCTTAAGTGGATATCAGGCAGTGTCTTTCTACCTCTCTGCCTCTGAGCGGCTGATTTTTAAAGAAACTTAAGCCCTCGCTTCTGCTTGGTGACAGCTAGTCAGCGATTGCAGAACGAGTTGGTGAAAGATGGCTTGACAGGCACAGTGTTAGAAAATGCTCTCCCAGGTGTGTGTGGGGGAGGCTAAGCCAGTCTGAAGTTCAGGCTCTTGTTAGCGTGATTTAGAAAAGTCAGACCTGTATGGAGAGTTTTTTCTCTCCCTTTTTAAGTTTGCTTTAGTCTTACTGGCAGCAAGATTGAAACTGGGAGGTCAGATGCATTATTTCTCATTTGGTTAGGATAAAATTAAAGCATTGAAAAGCAATAAGTTTTTTTTTTTTTTACTGTGATTTGGTGTGAAGTTACATTCTGAAATTTTGTGAGCTACTGATCATGTTAAATATTATATATGATCACTTGACTGATCTTTGTTCATTAATTTGTTATATTTTGCTATTGCATGTGTCAGACCTCAACACACACTGAATGTGTTTCTCTTCATTTGATATTTAAAATCTGTACATTTCACAATTTTTTTCGTTAATATTTTTCCCAGCTGACTTTTCTAGAACATACTTGGGAAGTTTTGAGGTAGTTATGTTGACAATTCTGTATCAAAATATTCTCCACTAGACTTTGTCCTTCCGTAGGATTATTTTCTTAGGAGTGTGAATAACCAAAACCCTTGTTTTTAGTGAATGTCTGTGGTATACTAGAGAACATGCAGCTGTTGGCATGTCATACATAAGTTACAGGAAGTCTTTAAAGATTATTGGTGTATCAGCTTATTACATTGGAAATAGTACTTAGTGTTATTTGGCTCTCTAATAACAGTCTTAAAAGTTTGAAATGTGCCTTTTAGCTCACCGTTCTTGAAGAAACAGAAAATGTTAAAGTTAATGTCCTTGAAACAGTGACGTCTGTGTCAGAAACACCTGCAAAACTAAATGACCTGCAAGCACTAAAAAGTGAGCTTACCTTTAACACTTCCGAGACTCAGAAATTTCATTAATTTTATCTCTTTGTGGAAGCAGCTGTAACTGAGGCAGTCAGTGTTAGTAGTTAGAGTACATGCTCTATAAGACTAAAGTCCATGAAATGGCAGTGCTTTGATAGTATTTAGTGATCCTGCAGCCTACCATGGGAGTATTTCTTGTCATTTCTTAAAAGAAGATGTCAAGTTGCAGGATAAATTTAAGAAACGTAATCCACAAATGTCTCAGCACTGATTGTGCATACACATGTATGTACAGTGACTTACACTGAGGTGTATCTGTTGTATTTCTTATCTTCAAATCAGTCTCGTGTATCACACTGTCATGGTCATAAACTCAACTGTCATAAAATTTGATAAATTACTGATGAGCCTGGACTTCCAAAAGCTGTAGTTGCGCTGTTTCCATACAATTAAAAGTGAAAATATTTTTCAGTTATTGATGATTATGATAAGTTTTTACCTGCCAAAAATAACAAACTCCACCTGTGGAAATTATTTTTAAAGACTAAACGGTTAAAGAGTTGGGCTTTCTAGTTGTCTGTGGAAGAAGCTGGCTTTGGAAGAAGTGTGGAGTTAATTATTGCACCATATTCTATATGCACTTACTCGCTAATTAACTTGATGCAGAATATTGCTGAAGCCGTTGGGCTTTAATAGTTGTTCTTAATAGGCCGGGTGTTCCTTGCAGAAACAGTACAGCAGTTTTGAAAATTACATAGTGAGTGATGTTTTAAAAATGGCCTTTAGACTTCATATAGAGAATAAGAATGACTTTTGTTTAAGGGAATGTTGCTGATTTTCTGAGTTGCAGGAAAATACATTTTTTTTCTTGGTTCTGTAGCTTTTTGATTAGATGTCATTCAGTAACACAGATTTGCTTTCTTTTGTCCAGGGGAAGAGTATCAGAGAATTGAATTTGGTGTTAATGAAGTTATTGAGACAGAGTCCTCTGTACTAAATAACACCGACTACAGTATTTCGAGCACTCTGAATCCTCAGGCTCCTGAATTCATTCTCAGTTGTGCTCCTGCTCAGAAAACCCCTGACGATAACCTTGGTGAAACAAACTACAACTCCATTGACTGCCAGTTCTCTGATCCAGCCCTCACTTTGGACAGTGGTTCTAATGCTGAAAATGACGGCTTGCCTGGAGGCCTTGGACAGAGGGAGCGTAAAAAGAAGAAAAAAAGACCCCCTGGGTACTACAGTTATTTGGAAGACGTCAGCGATGGTGTCGCTCACACAGAAGCTCTTGTAAATGGCCACGCAAACTCGTCAGGACTGAACAGTATCAGCACGGAGGATACGGAACTGACGGGAGACATCCCCTCCCTGGCCACGCCAAGGACTTGCAACAGCCCGGACCATTCTGTGGACTTCATTAACGAAGCTGTTTCTGATGATTCTGTTTCTAGCGCACTAGACAATACCAGGACTGCAGGGCAGCCTGAGGTATGCAGGGTTACTAATTCAGAACAGTTTTGCATCCCCTCAGAGACTGGCAGAGAGAGCCCTTTAAGGACAGCTGTTGTACAGTCTTATGCTGGTACTGATACTACTGAAAGTCTTGGCGTTACTAATGGACAAACACTTGAATCCTCTGGTGAGGACACAGCTGCCAATGGGGTAGAATTGCACACTGTGGAAAGCACTGACTCAGACCAAGCTAAGCCTGAGGAAGCTTCACCTACTACTGAGGCAGCAGCCACGGTTGCAGGATCAGTCCCTGTTAATCAGCCTGCCAAATCGTGGGCTAGTCTTTTTCACAATTCCAAGCCCTCTGCTTCCACATCTGTGGTCTATGTTGAGACTAAGTATACCCCTCCCACCACATCTACTCTGGTCCCTGAAAAACAGGTTGAAGTCAAAGAGGGGCCTGTTCCAGTTTCAGAGGATCCTGTAGCCATAAAGATTGCAGGTATAGTTAATGTACACCAGTGGATGTTAAAGTAGAAGAGTATTGTTAACTTTGCTCGTAAACAGGAGTGCACAATGTGGTTAAGGTGACTGTTAATGCACAACTGTGAAAGGTGTAATTTAAATAAGCTAGTTTTGTAACCCCCTGAGTAAATGTTACATGACATCATGTGCACCAGGTGCAGTAAAAATGCTGCTGCTTTGCAAACAATATGCTTAAATGATTGGTGATTTTAAGTGGGCTAGTTATGCTCAGCTGTGTGCTGTGAAAAGTGTGTCACATCACCTAGTATTTACAATCATGTGTAATGTATTCTAGCAAGAAGTGTTGATGTATTTATGCTGAAGTAGCTGAAATTCCTGAATGTGTACAGTAGCATAAGTGTAACTAATGTCTGAATAGGTTCTGCTTCAGAGATTCTAATTCAGGAAATAGCTCTGAAATGTATTGATCTGCTCTTTGAATGGTCTGTCTTCCAAATTTTGAAGAATTATTCTTAACCATTTGAAAGTATTTTATTCTGTTCAAAAAACAGTTCATTGTCTGTTAAAGAGGAATCATAAGGAACTGTCCGCAGGGTACATTCAGGGAAAAATCTGTGATACAAAGGCTGTAGCTGTTGGTATTGTCTGGTTCTGTTGAGAAATGCTAGAATGCAAATGTGATTGTTTTCCAACTGAAACTGCAAAAAGATGAAGAAAAATGGCCTGATAGTTGTATTTTATGACACTGGACAAAAATGATTATTTAATGTTTGTGAAATAGTCCTTATCTAAATAGGATTGTGCAGAATCCTGCTGATTGATGCCAGAAGTTAATCTACAAGCACAGCAGCAGCTCGTGTGTAACAGCGTCAAGACAAAGATCATTTTCTTTTCCAGCCAGAAGTTGACCTGGAGATTTCTGTTCCAGGATACCCTGAAGTATATGACCTCATCCACTTTCTCACTCAGCAACGGTTTCGCTGCTTAAACCCCTCAATTGAGAGGAAAGCTTATTCTGTGTGTTTTTCACTTGGGTGTCACGTACATAGTTGATGGTATCAAAGCATGTGTATGTGGTGGTGATGGTTCATATGAACCCATACATGTAGAGTACATTATACTCTTAAAAACTTGAGCGATCAGTTGGTGATGAGTTTTAATTTAAAACTATATTCTGGCTACCATGAAACCAGAAGTGCTTACCACAGATGAGTAACTTGTCCAGGTTGCTTCAACTCTGTTAACTTTGTAGACGTTTCCTGTTTCTGTACAGTTTTTTGCCACCAGGTGGGAGCAGAGCTTTTTCTTTTGTCTCTAATATATTAAAATAGCAATATTATTTTTATGCAGTTTTCTTTTGCACCTCCACTGTTATCTCTTTTAGCAAAGTGAAGAGAGGAGGAGTGTTTTTTTTTTTTAATATAACGTTTTCAGTACTGTTTGGAAACAGGCACATTAGGTGCTTTGCTTATAGAAAAAGGTGTTCCATGGATTTCAATTCATAATTTTCAGATAGAAAAGCATACTTGGTTTCAGACATTCTGCTTTCTGCGTATAGGTACGTAGTGAACCAGGATATCTTTCATAGGTAGCTGCTAATTGTGTGCCCTGTTTTCTGGGTGCCTGACTTCATGTCCTCTTCTTTGATTTGCTGGGAATTCACCAGTTTCAACTCCTGCCAGTGGCAGTGAGGTTTTGACCACAAGGTGCTCTAGGTTGCTAACAGAGGTAAAATTGAGATTAAAGTATCCTGAGTTCAACAAGCAAAATTAGCAAACCTTCAGGCTGAACATTGGAGCTCTGAGGCCCTTCTGTACAGCTTTTATCTGAGAACAGGTGTTTGGGACACAAGAACACAAATGTCTTTTCCACAGACAGATTAATTTCACCAGTTATTACAGGAGGATTAATGGTTCTCAGGCACCTTGAAATTAATTTAATGCTTCTTGATTGAGCCTACAAAGATCTGTGGCTTCTTAATCCCCATGTACAAATGAAAGCTCACAGGATAAGGAGGTGAGAATCAGCACTAGAAAATCAGCACTAAAAAACACTTAGACAGACTTTGTGTTAATCTTTGTGGAGAAAAAATAATACTGAACAGTTCATTCTAGAAGTGGCTAAGATGTGCCATGAGCCTCTACTGGCAAAGAGGTAAAGGGAACTTCTGCAGCAAGTTGTGGACAGTTGATGCGGGTGGCAAAACTCAAAGAAAGCAGGTAGTGTCAGAAATGTAGGTGAGAACAGGTGCACGGCTTGCATGTTTAGAGAGGGACCACAGTATGAGTTCTTCATGTTAGCCTAATTTAAATGCTAGAACAGACATCTCATTAATTCCTTTTTAAGGGCTAGGAAGGTTGTAAATGGTCTGCCTGTGAAGAAGTACTGAACTTGGTTAGGTTTAACCTGCTGCCTTAACTGACTGCCCTCTGATGTGTAACTTGGTGATAATTAATAAAGCCTCATGTAGTGTTCTAAGTAAGCTACAGAAATAACTGACTGGTAAACTAGCTATTCTCTGGGTAGTCTTCTGACTGTGTGCTTTGGTAAGTAGGAAAAATTTCAGTGGGGCTATCTAAAAAGATTTTCTGAATCCTGTTTCCT